>CM038795.1:224664887-224763731 GCA_021764765.1 Vicia sativa | reverse complement strand
ATCTCACAATGTATGCTTAAAAATGTCCACATACAATGAGGATCACGCCTTTGATTCACTACTTCCAAGACAATCTTACGGCCAAGATCAAGTGGTATATGGATTAGACAAGACAAATGTCCAAACGTTCAATCTACCTAGGCAAAGCCTCTTAAGAATACAAATTAACTGGATATGGCTCCCATCGAGACCAACTCCGCCTATGTCTCAAAAGGAAAGAGAGACATTCATGGAATATGCCCAACGATGGAGGGAAATTGCTGCCCAAATCAACCCGCCTGAAGAAAAAGAAATGACTAAGGTATTCTCAACACTTGGACCATTCTACGAATGTAATGATCGCTACGCCCCGAGATTTTAATGAGATGGTGAGCATGGAACGCGATTAGAAGAGGGGTTCAACTGACGCTTAACCAAGGAAGCTGTGATCTTCCAGCTGGAACAAAGAAGGTTGGAACAAGTTTCCCAAGAAAAAGAACACGACATAGGAATGGTATCCCAGGAAACCACGTAAGAATGTCATTCAACAAATCCATGTGTAGTCGCCATAACACCACTGCTAACACAACTCCCAACACGTGAATTGCTCCGCATTTCAAAGAAAATCAATAAACTCATCAAATTTCCAACAAGTTCACCAGCTTAATAACCAAATCGACGCCCCCGTCACCAATTCGACCCAATTCCCCATGACGCATACGTAACTTTACCCCGCCCGATAGAAAGGAATCTAATATGTACAAGGTTACCACCGTCCCCTGAAACTACCATGGTGGTACAAGGTCGACGCTTTGCCCTTTTCACCAAGGGCACCAGCAACACCTTGAGCATCGTGATAGCATCAAGGCGTATGCGAGATTGGTTAAGACTAATCTTCTTCCTTCGTAAACACAGTCCGAATGTATAAGCCAATCCACTTCCCACCATAGTGGACACTCGTGAATCTAATGCTAAGAACACGATCGATATCTCGTCACAAACGTGAATCGATCAAAGGAAACTTAGTACATCTCCATGAATCATAAAGGCAATGAGCGCTAACACGATTATGCACTTTGCAACATCCGCCACAAAAACATTCATGGATGTCCCATTATAAGAATGTATATTCAAGATTTGCTAGACATTGGTGACCTATGATCTACTCAAACAGTAGATGATCACGACGTAAATACATTAGGGCATTTTCCGCATGAGCTTAGTCTCGTATATCAACCCGAAAACTCCGTAAACGCTGTGATCCCTTGTTTCAACGCATCTTAGCATGTGGAGATCACGACAATGGTACCAACATTCCAACATCTCCTTTGTAATTTGCCCACCCGGTCCCGTTCGCATAGCCTACCGTAGCACCCTTACCAAGACAATGCAACCTCGATAGAGGACGGAAGGAGAAACCCATACCACACTTCCGCCTAATGTCAATATAACGGAATTGATTTATAACACGGCGACGAGTGCACGTCCGCTACCACCAAGACCACCGTCATTCCCGTTGTTAGACAAAATCCAGCTAATATATCCTCCGGAATCCCGCAACGATTCCCATTGTTAACCCAAGTACAAACATTGTCCCACGATGGAACCAACATCAACTCGACTTTGAAGAGATAATAAAACCGATCAGAAGAGCTAATATCGAATCAGATCAATCGATGCGCACTTTCCAAAATTTCAATATTGTCTTTACTCCTCAATTCCAAGCTCACCGAGAAGTTTGACGAGAGTACCAGACCAGCGATGTGGATCACGACAGACTGCTGCACTACCTGAGGAATTGTCAACAACATAACAAACTGTAATAATCGAGCTTTTAGTGATGAAGAACTTCCTAAGAAGGGAAGATCACAACTTGGCCTTTACATCTCGATGATTTGCCGCATGTATTCCTCATCCAATGTACAGATATCGTTCATCTTTGAACGTAATGCCAAAACTATCGCCGCTTAGCTTACAAAGGAACGCCTATGAAATTCAATGACATACAAAGAGTTTCATGGATCACTAAGTCGCTTATTGGAGAAGTTGATCTCCGGATGAATACGGCCCGCACACTTTCCAAATTACCCAAGTCATGGACGCATCAATGACAGAGCATGTTTACTAGGAAGACCTCGATCCACGATGAGAGTGAACTTTACCTCCATCGAAATTAAAATTCAAGAAATGGAAAGTAAGGACCATCACAGAACAAGCTTTGCTAATAAGTCATCCGTCCAATATTCTTCATCACAAATTTAATGACATTGAAGGGACACATCTCCAGACATCCATTAGAAGATGAATCTACCAAGAAAATGTGATCATCTATCTCTTCTTATAAGGAAGCAAAGATGATAGTAAGAGATGGTAATGTCAAGGATGGGGTCAAGTCATCAAACCCGCCAAGAACGAGACTAAAGTCGACTCTGATTTGCACCCAGATTTCAAAGACCAAATGAGAATGAAGTACTTCCCATCAAGGAAGTATTTCATGGAGGTTTCTTAAACCCTCGCTCCACAAGAAGTAAACGTCGCACCATTGAAGAGGATGAAGATGATCCTCCCGATCCAAGAATGGAGCACTTATTTAAACAAATTTCAATATGTGTCTCAAGAAGAGTTGCGCTAATCGACCGAACAATTCAAAGACATGTCCCAAGAAGAACATGAAAACTACCGTCCCTCGGCCAAGTTTGGGACATTCTGGGGAACCCGGGCAAATTTGACTACATGGTGAGATACACGCGCCGTAAAGCTCCAAAATCCGGATCGAAGATATCCAAACCACAGATGGGGTGATGACTTTGAATATCCTAGTCAATCGTAAGAGAGTATACATCTTCCCAATCTCATCACCGACGAGGTTCCAAACGAAGATCGCCGCTTAATGCACCGTGGAATATGTAAAAGGGATCATAATTACCACTACATCAACGTGATCAACAAGATCGAATACATTCGGTTACGATGTAGAAAGTATTGCCGACAATGAGTCTCTTCACTGTAAGATTGGAAGACACATCCTCAAAATTCAACATGGTCAAAAGGAAGCACATGTTGTATAACCTACTTCACGATCCGTTATCAAGTCAAGAAGATCGCTTAGCAAAGACCAAAGGCAAAGGCCATCGCCCAAAGTCTTCAAAGCCCGCCGCCAAAGAACCAAAGTTTCCGAGGTTAAACCAAGTGAAAATTGCCCGAGTACATCGAATTCCAAGGAGTTCGCCATCATCGAAACCCTGCAAGTTCTAATAACGCCTCGGTTCAAAGTAGTTTATCTTGCTTTGTTTTGAACTCTCACGCCTAAAGTGAAGAGATGTTTTATAGGCTTAGCTTTTAAATAATTTTCTTTGTCTCGCCCAAGACAAATGAGTTTGTATTTTAGGGCCCTCGTATCATATTGTGAATCATAAAATGCGTTGTTTTGATTCCACACTGTGTTTTTATTTTCATTTTACCCTTTCTTGGAAATGATAATCCTAAAAACACAATCACAAAAATCTTCAAAAAAAAAAAAAAAAATAATCATAATGAAAAAATTAACTGCAGATACACTTTCACATTAACTTTCTCAAAAAAAAAAATGATAAGGAGTTAATTAATCAAACATAAATCAAAATATGCACATCGATGGACAAATCCATTGAAAGCAATGACTCTATGCCTCTCCAACTTTGAGTTCCCAAAAGTCACCGAGGAAGAATTTGAAGAAGAGATCCTGAGATTTCACTACTACTAAGCACGAGGAAAGAATCATTCAACCTCACAAAGAGTCATGGAAGCAATCAACCTGGTTCCGAGGAAGACAAAGAAGAAGTAATATCGAGCTTCACTGACAACAACGCCAAAAGCAAGTTGATAGATCTTCTCGTAGAATATGTTGATGTGTTCGCTGGTCTTACCAAGATATGCCTGTTTAGATACAAAGATTGTGGAGCATCACCGCCATTAAAGCCGAGTGTCCGCCAGCTAACAAAGACAGAAGAATTCACCCGAGATGGCCGACAAAATCAAAAAGGAAGTTCAAAAGCGCACTGATTTGTGTTTTCTCACCACTGAATATCCTCAATGGCTAGCCAACATAGTACTGGCCTCCAAGAAAGATGGTAAGGTCGAATGTGTGTCGACTACGGATTTAAACAAAGCAAGTCCAAAAGATGATTTCCACACCGATATTGACATGCTAGTAGACAAAGACCGCAAAGTTCAACGCCTTTTCCTTCATGGACGGTTTCTCCGTTACAATCGATCGAATGGCCCAAGACATGGAGAAGACATCCTTCATCACGCCACGGGCACTCGCTACAAAGTAATGCCGCTTGATTAAAGAATGCAAAGAACTTAATGACTACTCTTTTCATGACATGATGCACAAAGAAATCGAGGTCTACGAGACGATATGATAGCAAAATCGATAATCAAGAAGAGCATATAGACTATCTCTTAAAGTTGTTTCAACGGTTAAGGAAGTTTCACCCCACCGAATCCTAACAAATGCACCTTGAGTAAGATCCGAAAACCCCGGTTTCATCGTCAACAAAGAGGTATTGAGGTTGACCCGACAAAGTCAAGGCTATTCAAGAAATGCTCGCGCTACATACCAAAAGCAAGTAAGAGGATTTCTTGGACGGTTGAATTACATCTCCGCATTTATCTCCCAAATGATCACACTGTCGATATTCAAACTTCTCCGCAAAACCAAGAAGTTGTGTGACGATCGACGCAAAAAGGCATTCGACAAGATTCAGGAATACCGCCGTAACCACCAATACCGATCCTCCAAAGGGAAGGAAGACCATTAATCATGTACCTTACCGCAAGGAAGAATCCATGGGTCGCAGACGGACAAAGAAGATGAAACTGTAGTAGGAGCATGCCATCTACTATTTGAGTAAAAAGTTCACAGACCGTGAAACTCGTACTCCATGCTCGAGAAAACATGTCGGCTTTGGTATGGACTTCAAAACGCCTCCGCCAAGACATGATCAATCACACGACTTGGTTAATCTCCAAAATAGATCCAATCAAGCACGCCTTTGAAAAGCCCGTATTATCGTGAAGGATTGCTCGATGGCAAATGTCGTTATCCTAATATGACATCCAAGACTGCTCCCAAAAGCGTCAAGGAAGCATTCTTGCCGATCACTTGGCTTATCACCATCAACGAATACCAATCTCTCAAATTTGACTTCCGATTTGAGGATGTTATGTACTTGAAAATGAAAGATCGTGACGAATCACTTCAAATGAGGAACCGCATCCGTAATCCGATGGGGCCTAATTTTGATGGAGCAATTAACGCTGGCAATGGAATCGGGGCGCTATCATCACTCCGAGGGTTCTCATATTCCGCTTTTCCGCCAGATTGCTATTTGATTGCACCAACAACATTGCGTAATATGAAGCTTGTATCATGGGTATCAAGAGGCCATCGACTGAGGATAAAGATCCTTGACATATATGGAGACTCAAACAGATCAACCAAATCAAAGACAAGTATGAAACTCATCATCTTGGTTTGATTCCATACAGAGATTATGCAAGACGGTTGTTGACTTTTTCAACAAAGTTGAACCGCATCATATCCCTCGAGATCAACCGAATGGCGTACTTTGCTACTCTATCTTCCATGTTCAAAGTCAACCATCTAATGATATGCCTAGAATCCAGACGTATGCCTTGAAAGACCAAGTATGTGTTCGCCATCAAGCGCTTTTGACGATAAACCATGGTTCCACGACATCAAGCATTTCCTTCAAACACGAGAGTACCCACTGGGCATCGCATAAGGATAAGAAAAACTCTAAGGAGGATTTCTAGAAACTTCTTCCCGAACAAAGATGTGCTATACAAAAGAAACTCGACATGGTTCTCGCCGACGACCGACAAGAAGTGTACACGATCATCCATGAAGTTCACGAAGGGTCCTTTGAACTCATTCAAACGGGCATGCAATGTCCGTAAAAATTTTGAGAGCGGATACTATTGATAACGATGGAATCGATTGTCAGAACATCGCCAAAGATGTCACAAGCGCCGATCTACGCAGTAAGATCCATGTGCCTCCGACTCTACTCAACGCTCTTCCTCTCGTGGCCTTCTCCATGTGGGGCATCGACATGATTGAATGATTGAACCAAAAGCGCCCAATCCGACATCGCTCATTCTAGTGGCTATTGATTACTTCACCAAATGGTCAAGCAAGATCTTATGCCAACGTTACAAGACAAGTGGTTGTGAGATTCATCAAGAACAACCTATTTGCCGATATGGAGTTCCAAGTAAGATCATTACGACAATGGATCGAACTTGAACAACAAAATGATGAAAGAACCGTGAGGAATTCAAGATCGAGCATCATAACTCGCCTCCTTACCGCCAAAGATGAACGCTGCTGAAGCAACCAACAAGAACATCAAGAAGATCGCCCGTAAATGGTCATCACCTACAAAGACCGCACGAATGTCGCCATTTGCTCAGATGGTACCGTATCAAAGACGCACATCAATAGGGCAACCCTTTTCTTTAGTATACGCATGGAAGCAAGGTTCTCGTAGAAGTCGAGATTCCACAATGAGGGTTCTCATGGAAACTAAGCTATCTCGAGGTCGAATGGTGTCAAAGGTATACCATCAAATTTAATTTAATCGAAGAAAACGCCGACCGCCTTGTGTCACGACAACTTTATCAAAGAAGGATGAAGAAAGCGACAAAAGGTCCGACTGTGAATTCCGAGAAGGCGACTGTGCTTAAAAAGACTCTTTTCAAATGATTCTAGGGCAAATGGACTCCAAACTATGAAGGCCCATACATCAAAGAAGCTTTTCCTCGGGCTATGACTCTCACAACCATGGACTGTGATGAACTCCCGTGATCCGTGAATGCCGATGCGCCAAGAAATACTTTGTCTAAAAAAAAAAAGAATGTAAGTCGAAAACCAAAAGGGCGGTTTAGGCAAAATGAGCGCCTCGTGGATTGAAAACCTAAAAGGCAATCCAGCAAAATTAGAGACAATAAATGAAAATATCCCGATAGATTGAAACCCGAAAAGGCAATCTAGGCAAAAATAAGGATACAAAAAATGACAAAGTAATCGCGACGCACCAGATCATTAACAAGAATTCTCCATCAACGGATCTTCAATCAAATCTTCAAGCCATCAAGCCGGAAATTCAAAGTTGATAGGATAGCTGTTATTTGCTTTCAATGTAGCCTTTTCCCAATAAATTATCATTTCCAACTTTTGTAATAGCTCATGGAATCACTTGGGTCGATTACCATTCTATCAATAAATTTGAACCTTGTGCCCTTTGTTTGTAATTCTCGCTTATTCGCTTTTGCAAAATAACGCTTTTATTGTGAAAATCACTTTTGAAACTAAAATGTTTTAAATGAATTTTACTTCAAAATTTTGAAAATAAAAGCAAAAAATTCTCCTTTGAAACTATGAACACGAAATAACTTCAACTGCTTTCTCCAAGAGTGTTTCGATCTCGTTGAGTCGCCAATCGCTATGCACAGCTTTTCTCTCAACAAATCTTCAAAGGACGGTATTCTTATCCCAAAAGGAATCCCTAATCAAGTTGCCAATGGAATGCCTTTCTCTGAAAGTTTAAAGCATGCAACTCAAAATCTTCATCAGTGAACGTTTGCACCAGTGCTGTAATCTTCGCTAAGTATTTGTTCGAACTGCGACGTGGTCCTTTTCCCAAATATCTCTTTAGTGTCTTTGTCAAGTATTGTTAGCATACATACGACATTCATGACATTCATACATAATAGCATCATTCATTGCATTTTTGCATTCCTTGAAATGTTTGCTTCCATATCACTGGTGTAAATCATGCTTACTCATGTAAGTACAAGTCTATCCCCAGTAGAGTATCTCCAAAACGGAAAGGATACATTTTCCTTTTTCCCCAACGGAGTACCTCCCAAGCAGAGAAATACATTTTCTTCTCTCTACCACATTCCCCCAAGCTGAGATCATTCCTCATTGGGAATCATGTCTTGATTAGCTTTTTCTTTCCAGTTCTTTCCTGGATAGAACTTTGTCTATAATCAACAAAACGATAAGCAATAGCCTCATCATTTGAGCCGCTTATTTCCAAAATTTGTCATAAAAGTTTGTTCTTCTCAACAAGGTCAAATCACAACTATACGAGAAAAATTTCCCAGCAGTTGTCTTTCTGTCTGAAAGAAAACCTGTGTCTTCCAATCAAAACGCCCGCATCTTCTCAAAAGAGGGATCCTTGGCAAGATTGTATCCAAGAAAATAGAAACTCATTTTGAGTTCTGTTTCTTTCATTGTCTGTTATTCACAAAGCTGAATACACAGCAAACTCTTTTCAAAAGATTTACCTTGTTATAGTTATCACTTTGCTGATAATTGGTAATATCTTCAAAACTCCTTTGGGATCTGTTTCCATATTTGTCTGATATTCACGAGGCTGAATACTTAGAAAACTTTTCAAAGATTTACCTTGTTATAGTTATCACTGTGCTGATAATTGGTAATATCTTCAAAGCTCATTCAAGTTCTGTTTCCATTAACTGTCTGTTATTCACAAAGTCAATATTCAAGAACTTCTCAAAAGAGTTACCTTGTTATAGTTATCACTTCCCTGATAATTGGTAACATCTTCAACATTCATTACCATAAATTATCACAAGGCTGATAATTGGTAATATCATCTTCATTTACCTTAAACATTGTCACGAGGTCGACAAGGTAATCTTTCGCTTCCAAAGCTTAAACAAACATTCACATGTTTTGTGAATCATACTTTCCCAACATGTCATTTTCTTTGATATTATCCCGTGAAACTTTTACAATCATATTGCATCACTCGATCTTTTGGTATCTTAGGTCCAAATTTACAGATTCTCGATATTTATATCTTTACCTATCAAAACGAAGATATTCATCTTCATCTCTCAAAGTTAAAGAAACTTAAATAGCATCCGTCATACCCCAAATTTTGACCTAATATACCACCTCACATTTGCATCATTGCATAACCAATGTACCGTAACAAAGATTAATCTAGGTGGGTTTTCACAGATTGTAATTAGGGTTTCATGATTTTCATCCGATTCAACACTAACCAATTAGGGTTTGAGATTTTCCATCTCATTTGATCTATCTTGATCAAACATCAACCTCTCGATTATCGACAATAATTTTCTACAGATCAATCAAGGATCGACCAATTAGGTTTTGATCGAGCATGAGAATTCTCTCGACTTTTTGAACAAAGGATGACTTTTTGGATAGAGATTGGTCATCATATCTTAGATACAACATCTTGACCTAATTTCGATTCAAATCATCACAACAACATGATTTCATTAGTCAATTTCTCAAACGTCCGATGAAATTTCATCTCATGACAAAAGTCAAACTTTGACTTTGGTCAAATTTTTCAAAACAAAACTTTTTCAATCATCAAAATACTTCAAATGATCCATCATGATCATAAAAATCAAAGAATTTGAAAAGTCAACAAAAGTCAAATTTCTATAACTTAGAAAAATTTCTATGTTGAAATTTCACATTTTTTCCAAACTTCAAGCCACTTTTTCACCTAGTTCCAATTGGAATTTGGAAAACTCAAACATGAAAGTTGTAGATCATGGAAAATCTTTCCAAATGTCCAAGAACTTCAAAATCCATGAAGGCTAGCTATGTCTTTGAAGTTGAAACAAAAGAGTCCATGAAACTTGATTTTCAAAATCCAACACTTCAATTATAGGTCATTTCTTGATTTTTCATCTAGAAGCTTTCTAACCTTGCCAAGATAAGTTAGAACTGATAAAAATCAGTTGGATATAATTATTACAAGATAGGATCAAGTTGAGATTAACCATGGTTAAAAGAAGGAAGCTTCCTTTGCATTTAATGCACAAAAGACTTCCTTGCCCTCTAAGGCAAGTTTGAATTACCAATGCCAAATTGCTTGCCTAACATTTCAGAGCTCATGGCCTATAAATAGAGGTACCATTTTCAAATCAAAAACACACCAAAAACAATGCAAAATCCATGCTTCCTTTCTTTTACTTGAAAATTAAGTAACATAGTGTAAAATTGCCAAACTTGCATTTTTTGAAAATCAGTTAAAAACATGGTAAATTTTGGTGTCAAACATGTTTCAATATCAACATAAAACTTGATTAGAACTTAAGATCATAAGGATAGCAAGCAAAAATCGTAAATCACATGCCATGGCTTCAAGTTTCCAAACTCGCTTTATGATTCGAATTTGAGGATGGCGGATTAAATTGTGTTGTGATCACCTAACACCTTCCATATACCTCATGTATATGATCCGCATCAATAACCATCATCCGTAATAACTCTAATCCATAAATCAAGTGTCATTTTCAGTCTGCAGGTTGAGTTGGTGGAAGGATGCAAGTTCATAACCAAAGATACCATCCACAAAGCTTCCATACATACCGGTGTCAGAGCAATCAAGAAAACTCAACTGAAACGCTCTTGCCTGTGATTCGATTCTCACTTTGTATGAACATGAACTGTGATATCCATTTTCTTTGAATCTTTTGATAAAAGCTCTGGCCATTCTCTCTTCGCACTCATGGCGATCCTTAACCCTCAATAAAATCAAACAATCATGAACCACTAATCATTTAATTTGAAAAATCGCTTTTAGGGTTCATACGTGTTCTTCGAATCAAAATCATTCGGGTTTAAAATAAATGAAATTAACACATGCCATCATGTTCGTGAGGAAAACCGAGCAAGATTGATCTTTACATCACTTAATTTCATCAAGAAACGAAGGAGATAGCTTAGATCAAAGTTTCAAAATCAAAAACACAAACCTGTGTTCGCTGTTCTCGTGTTCTTCGCTTTCAAAATTCAAATAATCCAATATAATATTAACGCGTGTTTTATCCACTAACACATTCAAACGCTGGCTCAAGCTGGTTCCGGCTTGGTCTTAAGTCTTCTTGCACACGTCTCTACCTCATGGTCATGGGTTCAAAACCCAAGAAGACCATTCTTTTTACAAAGCTTCCAATCTTTCATATTTTTTCAAACCTTTCAATACCATATCAACGCTGTCATTTTCCACTAATACACTCCAAACAAGATTTGGCCCAAAGGTTGTCCGCTTGCCTTTAAGTCACTTTACACGAGCCACCCATATGGTCATGGGTTCAATCCTCTCAAGACCATTCTTTTTACAAACTTGTCATATTTTCATGTTTTTTTACAAAACTTCAACAATTTTTTTAACCAATCAAAACTTCTCATTTTGAGATGATTTTTTGCACACTTGTCATTTAATATATATATTTTATGATTATGTCAAAAATCCAAAATAGTTTCATCTCGACATTTTTAATCGAGCCGAAAACGATGTTCTGAGCACTTTTTCAAACCTCCTTAAAAGGTGAATTTTTCGAGTTTTCAACTTCCGATTCTTTTCGAAACTTTTCATAAATCAACTTAACATTTCAAAAAACATTGTCAAATCATTTTTCAAAACATTTCATCAAACTTGCATCTTTTTACCATGATTGATCCGATTCAAACGATAAAATTGATTTCTTCTTCTCTCGAATTTCTCGATCGATCATGGGCCTCCCTTATGGTGTAAGTCCCAATCCTTTATGTACATATTTAGTTTCATTTGTACATACTCAAATTATCATTGTTAATATTCAAACGTAAACAAATTTCTTTCGCTTGTTTTTCATTCGCTTGTTTATACCGAATCCATTGGTTCTAAAGGAAGAATTCTTCTCGAGCAAAATTTTTGACCAATGGGCCTCCATCAAGGTGTAAGTCCCATAACATTCTTTTATGTACATAATATTTCTTTGTACATATCAAAACTTTTGTCAAACACTTTTACAAAGTTTCATCTGTATAATACAGATTCTTTTATACTCAAGTACGTATAAACTTCGATCGCTTGTTTTCACTTCACTTGTGTATATTCAAACAAAACTTTTGGTACATATTTTTGTACATATCAAATACTTTTATATTAAAACTTTTATCCGATATAGCACGTATACCCTTTTTAAATGTTCAAACAATGTATAAACATCGATCGCTCGCTTCCGCTTTCATCCAGATATTGTCATACCCCAAAATTTGCCCTCCATCTTCTTAAGACATCCCATACCACTATACTCAAGGATTCTCAAGAGTCGATCGACAAACTCTCCTAGCAATCAACCCAAACTAGGTTTGGTATTCCTCGATCAAGATGGACTTCCAACATCTCCAATGGCCTTCATACCTCCTCATATGTTTCAAAGATTCTCCATGTCAAGTTTCAAGCCTCACAAGTCAAGATTGCTCGCATAATTGCTCGATGGTGAAAATCAACAGATTGACAAAAGTCAATCGTGGTCAACATACAAATAAAACTTCCGATTTTTGGTCAACATCCTCATTTTGAAGTTACATTCATCATTTGATCAAGGGTTGATCATGATTCATCAAGAAAACTCAAGATTTGCTCAAAAGTCAACTTTCCAAATTAGGTTTCTAGATGAAAAGTCAACCAAACTTTGACCGATCATAACTTCTTCATACTTTCTCGTAATTTTTCCACCACCTCTTGTTTTGAAGGAAATTCAATTCTACAACTTCATGTCTCACAAGAATGGTCAAAAATGCTTCATTTGAGAGGTATGGCTCAAAACATTAGTGTCATTTTCAAAGTCAACAAAAGTCAACTTTTGTTTTGAAGATATATTGAGCATGGTAACTCCAATTGAGATGAGACCAAAGACATTGGTTAGAGGACTCTTAGAGCTTCCAAAAGTCCAAGAACACTCAAAATGTGGAAAATTGAGCAAGATACACTATTCTGAAGTTGGGCAATTTTGGACAATTGCACAAAAGGACATTTTGGTCAAATTGCAAAATTTTCCAAATGGGCCTATAATCTTTTGATCCAAACTTGTTCATGATGTTATTCTTGACCCATAAATGCTTGGCATTGGTAATTTTCTATTTTTATGATTTATATTTGAATTTTATGACATTTAATTCAAAAATAAATTGTATAAAATATGAAAATTAAGTTATTTTTCCAATTAAGTTGGATTTATATCTTTCTAAATGTCCAAGAAGGCCCATGACTCTTGCCAAATTCGTGATCCATGCATATGGAAAGAAGAAATCAAGATTTTAAAGAAAATTGATTTGATTTTATTGGAAAATATTTGCACATCAATGATCCAATCTTTTTTTCACTCTTTTGCCATCCAAACCTCTTCTATAAATCGCCAGCATTGTGAACAAACAAGAGGACGAATCCTAACCTAAAAAACCACCCAAAACTTTGGCAAAATTTTCAAGAATCCAAAAATTCGAATTTTTGTTTTCAGCAAGCTTCAGGCCAATTTAACCATTCAATCATCTTCCAGAGGTTCCCAGCAACTCAAACCACCTCTTGCACGAAGCCAGATCGTCCTGAATCGCGCCAGCAAGCTCTCACCGGTTTGGTAAATCCATAAATTCGAATTTCATTCATCATGTATTATTAACTATTTTCGTGTGTTTGTTTGTGATCAGGAGGTTCATTAGGTCACATTAGATGCATTACATGCGAGGGGACGAAGAAATACAATATGCCATGGTTAGGGCTCGAGGAGTCGCTTGTTCGAATCGATTAATCCAAGCTGCTTTACCCAAAAAATGACACCACCAATGGACCTGTGGGGTCGATTTAGGGGAATAGGTTTTCGCATTGATCTCTTGTCAGTGTTTGAAATTGCCGTCATCGGAGAAGACGACCGAGCTGGTGGCCCTGGCTTGGTGACTCGTGGACTCCTAATCCACTGCGGGCACAATGGCGATCCTCATTCGCCCATCCATTTACTATCCGGCCCACGCAGTTGACTATGTTTTTTGCTTTATATCTATGACACGCAGACACTTAAAAGCAACCGCTTTCAAAATCCAAACACGAAGCGTGACTGTGGTGTAAGGTGACGCCTGCATGTGATCTCCAAGGTCTCCAACGAACCTCCTTGAGACCGGTTTCATTTTTCTTTACAAACTCAAACTATTTTCTATATTTTTTCTATTTTCCAATTTATTTTAATATTTTCATTCATTTTAATTTCTTTTCAATATTTTATTCTCGCATTAAAAATTACCAAAAATATTTTCTTTTGCATTTATATTCTAAAATGTTTATTTAATTTAATAAATTAAAAATATATTTTGCATGCATATTTAATTTTATTTATAATTTTGCATTTAATTCACTTTTAATTGCATTTAATTATCAAATTGCATCTAAAAATCCCAAAAATTATCTTAGCATATTTATCTTATTTCCAAGATGTACCAATTTTTCCATATTAAAATTTGCATTTTTACTAACATTTTCTTATTTCGATTTCATCATATTTTCCGATTTTTCTTATTCTTTCACAGTTGATCCGATCTTATTTATTCTTCCGCTTTATTTTACTTTCCAATAATGTAATTGCTCATGGGATGTAATAGTTTAAATTAGGTTTTACTTTCCGCACTCTAATTATGTATCTCGCCCCAAAGCCATGTAATAGAGACATTTATCTTTCCGCACTTTACATTCCGCATTTTAATTTCCGTGACTTATAAACCGCTAGTAATTAGCGCGTATGGCAAGATAATAATTGGACATAGCTCACTCTAATTTCAAGATTAACATATCCGAATTTGACACTCCTTTCACACACGCACTCTTTAGGTATTTCTCTCTCGATGCCTTTCGATTCAAACAATGGTCATGTCCCCTAACGTAGAGGTATTCTAGCACCGCTGCCTTTAAAACAAATCATCATAGTCCCTTCGATACAAAGATCATAAGACCCACGATGTCGCCTCCAATACATGATCTTGACCTCATTGTTGCCTACGAAAAATGATGATAGTCCCTTCGAATGTGCTAGGATGCTTCCTACAAGTTGCTTTCTATGACCATCCGATGTCCCTTCGATTGTCCCGCTACATCCAACGAATGGAGCTACCTATCAACTAATGGTATGGCTAGCGCTATTCTAAAGGAACATAAAATAACACGAAAACGACCAATTCTGAGTAGGTAAATTAAGACTTTTAGTTGCTTGCTCCATCAAAACATTTCTCACACTTCACGCTTTCAAAACTTTTCAAACGCTTTGTATACATTCCAACGTGAATCATTACAAAGTCTCCTTTCAAAAACAAAACATTTCCGAACACTTTGTATACATTCCTACATGAATCATTACAAAGTCAAAGTGAAATGCTTTTTTTTCAAACAAACTTTTCAAATACACAGAAAGCACAATTTTAAAGTGATCTAGAGAGCAACTAAGAGCCAGTAGATAACACGGATGGAAAGGGTGCTAATACCTTCCTTTTCATAACCTTCTCCCACTCGTAATCTAACGAAGGTCTTTTCTCATACTTTTACCTCCCTTAATTGATAAAATAAAAGTCGGTGGCGACTTTGCTATCCGCACATTTGGATACAAAATCCTAAAACGCCGCCACCAGACATATATATCAATACCATTGGTATTGAAAGGAGTATTATTCCGTGAAATCGTTTTCAAACCAATGGGCCCTCTTACAAAGGTAAGTCCCAACCTCTTATGTACATCCGAACTTTTCAGACATAAATACCGTCTGTACATATTTTACTTCCTTGTACACGCTCAAACTTGTAATACACAAGTTACGCTGCTTTTCCAAAACGCTCGCTTCACAAACACTTGATTATATAATCAAATACACATCATGCATTGTTTATATTTCCTTCATAAACTCCTCGTGAATACATATCACACACACACTTGTTTATATAATTGTTCGCTTATTAACATAACAATTAGCCTAATCAATAGGCTCCACGTAGTTTAGCCTCCGCTGGGCTTCATACAAGATAATTATCTCCAAGTAGTTTAGCCTCCGCTGGGCTTTATACAAGACAATCCATCCTCAAAGATGGGTCACCGCTTGGGCTTCATACAAGATAACTCATCCCCATTTGAGTTTAGCCTTCTGGGCTTTGTACAAAGAAACTCTCCCGCAGTTAGCCTCCGCTAGGCTTCATATAAGACAAGACTGCTGAGTGAGCCTCCCTGGGCTTCGCTCAAAAGAACTCCTCATTGAGTTTAGCCTTTGGGCATCATACAAGAAAGAGACTAAAATATCTTAATGCCTCCTATTGGGCTTCCAATACAAAGAATCACCCACGCTTAAGATAACCCCGAAGGATGGTTTCTCGTGAAATCACTTTCAAAATCACCGAGAGTAAAATTTCCTGAAATTGCTCTTATTCAAAGAAAGGATGATTTCTGAAACCTTTCAAACCAAAGCCAGCCATACCCTATAGCTTCCTCGAGCTTTATACAAGGACCTCATGACCCTAATGCCTCCTCTTGGCTAACAATAAGGACCCACGGGCTTTAAAAGCATCCCTTTAATCCAATCAATTTCTCCTAGAGATTTAGACGTTTATCATCTCTATGGAAGAAGTATCTCATCTATTACATCACATACAGTAAAAAACTTTTCAAACTCTTTTCAAACTATCTTCAAACAAAAACATCTATTAATTGTAAGTGGTAACGCTTGTACACTCAAGCAAAACACCCAATGCTTACAGTTAAAAGATTCAATCATCTTTTTCAAAACATATTTCTTAAACATGTAAGTGGTAACGCTTGTACACTCAAGCAAAACACCTAATACTTACGACGAAAGATTTTCATCAATTAAACTTTTCAAAAATGTATGTGATGAAATAGATTAGATACATTTTTCGTTAGGATGACACTCGTCTGTCTCTTACTAACATCCCATTGCTTCCACTAGCATAAGTGGAACTACGATTGCTCCGACTTTCTCAACATCCTTTGAGAATACGAGGCACAAGGTCTCATCCTTGGCGAGCAAATTTCTATCTCTCTCAAACCAAACAAACCATAGATCCTCAGATCCGAGCCACAAATGCCCGATTCCCACTAGATATGTATGCGTAAGATCCAAAGATCTTTGAAAGCACAATAATAACAAAACCTAGGATCCCACATAATCTATGTTTTCTTAAAAATCCAAAGGAGAAACTTTCCCATCATAGAAATAGCAAATTAAAAAACACACAAACATATCAAACATATTCATATATAAAGCTATGGATAACCATATATATTTAGGATGCTCCATCTGTTCCTTTATATAACAAACCCCTTACTCAGATCCCCAATGCGTTACATCTAGTTTGCGCTAGTCGTTACGCATATCAAAATCAATCGAGGGTATTAATGTTTTCCCCTTTTCATAATCATTAAATCATCTTTTGTGTTGAAAATAATAAAGCTCGATGCTCTCGGCATCTTTATAAACAAATCAAAGAGTAAATCGCTTCGAGCCGCAGGATCCGACCACGCTCGACTCAGCGCGACACCTTTACCGCAACACCAATGGCGGCCAACTTTCCTCGGATTCCTTTTGTTCCCTCGCGAGGACTAAGTCGCCAACTCAAGCTGATGACCATTTGGTCGTGCAGCAGAATTTGTTATTTTAAACGGCTTCAGTGCCGCCGCCGGATCTCGCCGACTAGATCCAGCCTCCCAAAGGCCTCGCTGCTCATTTCTCCTCGAGGGAAACTCGACGCCTCGATGGTTCCTTTATTTCGACGGTATGACCGCCTGCTCCATACGCTAACCGAAAAGGGATTCACCTGTGGAATGTGGAGTTGTTCGACAGCCCACAAGACGCAGGCAACTCTTCGACCCACTGCTCTTGGCTTCCCGAGTCACCGAGTCCCCGTACAGACTCGCTCGCTCGCCGCCGCTGGTCTAGGGGTGTTCGATGAGGTGAAGTGATGTTTGGTGCCCAACCGCACAAAGTCGCGGAAGTTTTGGTCGGGAATTGCGCCCCGCTGTCCGTGACGAGGGCTTGTGGAATGCTAAAGCGGGCGAGGACGTTTCGTTTATAAAAACGAAGGATGTTAAAGGAGGTGATTTTGGCAAGTGCCTCGCCTCTATCCATTTTGTGAAGTAGTCTATAGCTACGATGAGGTACTTGTTTTGGTAAGAACCTTGTGTGAAAGGACCGAGTATATCCATCCCCCACCAACTGAAAGGCCACGGGGAGGTGAGCGTCGTGAGCTCGTGAGGTGGTGCGCATATCGCGGCGCTGGCACTTATCGCATTTTTGACGTGTTCTTGGCCCCTTGCATGGTAGGCTAATACCCCAAGCAATGCCTTCCGGGCGAGATCGCTCTCCTGTGTGTTGGGCGCCCTCGTGGATCTCACGGCGATGTCGGCACCTTGGATTCCTCGACGACTGAGGAGGGAATGGAGAAGCCTCGACGGCACAAACGCTGCTCGAGGACGACGAAGAGCACGTGGCGCTGGCGGCGCTTCCAATTTGTCGATGGTAACTCGCCGGGTGAGGTAGTTGAACACGGGGTCATCCAAATAGCCCGCCGCCGATCGCTTATGTCGAAAGTGTCGTCAGGATTTCTCGATGCCTCATTGAGCGAGCGCCTCAGACACCGACCTGCTCTCCCTTTTTCTTCGTGCTCGCGAGCTTAGATAAGACGTGTGCCCGGGTGTTTCTCAATACCATGTATCACAATAAGACGCCACATTAGCATACAACTTATCCCAACCATTTTCTTTCAGTTCTTGAACAAGAGTTTTTATTGCACAAACTAAAATCATAACATTAACCAAATCTTGAGATTCTTGTTGTAAAGCTTAACAAAGCACATATGTTATCCTAATAATTTATTTCATCAAATGTAAGATCAATATAAAATCAAATTCCTTCAAGTAATTGTAACCAATATCACCATCCCCAAGTGTACTATAATTTTATCCTTCCTTTGATAATGTTTTTAAAACACGACAATTTGCTTCAAACATATACATCAAGCTACAAATAAAATTGAAATATGATCCCCAACAAGTAGTCCTAGCTCATTTCAAAGTAACAACTTGATTTTCACCTTTACCCGTAATAATCTCATCAATCTCCAACAAATTTTCAATTTCTTTTAATTGATATTCTTGTAACTCATCATGTCGGTGAAGAACAAACAACATTGACCATATAAGTTAGTTTTTCAAATAATTTATTTATTTGTTTGATTTCTCCTGAAGTAGTAAATCAAGCAAGTTGCATTCAATGATCAAAACAATGGACGTAGTATGCATGCATTCAATCCTTTATAAATAGTGCTTGTAATCCATTTCATACTCCTCTCATACTGCTTGCACCATCACACCCTTATCCATGAAGGTTAGAAACATCAAGGTTATGTCGAGAAAGTATATCACATATTTTTTTCTTACGAGTTAATGTTGTTGTGTCATTCACATGTACAACATCAAAAAAATGCTCTTGTATTAAACCAAATTTATCAACAAATATTAAAACAAGAGCCATTTCTTCCTTGTTTGACTAATTACGAGCTGCATCTATAAGGAAACAAAATTTAGAATAACCAATTTCTTCATGAATATACCTGCCTAACCCTACCGCAATAATTTCCAAGAGCTCCTTTTGAATTGTATGTGAAGTATATTTGTAACTTTGTGGAGCATTATCCAACTCAACGCTTGCTACTTCATCATTATAATATGCCAAGATTTTTACTAACTCAAGAAAATTACCTTGGTTTTATGACTCACTAGATTAACCATGGCCCTTAAAGAATAAGCTTCAAGTGTCAACCAATGAACAATGTCAATTAAAGCCTTGAGAAGTAGATTCTTCTTTTCTTTAAATTGAGATTTATTTTGGAAAACAATATCAATATGTGCCTCTTTATTTAAAAAGTCTTGATAAGATTCTCGTGAAGACCGGTTTTTTCATCTGCTATTTTAAAACAATGAAGTCGCTACCTAATTTTATTTGTTCTAAAAAGAATGGGAAAATATAGATAAACCCACAAAGAACGGATAAGGCGGTCATTAGATCAAAACATGGATTCAGAGTCGTTATGCAAGGGAAGGTATTAGCACTTACATCCATCGCACTCATGGGACCCGCTTAGTTCGCTCGCTTAAGCGCGATTTAAGAAAATCGCATTAGACATTTCAAATGCTTGAATTTGGACTTGTTTAGTTTGTTTGAAAATCTTAAGTCCTCGTTCGTGTTTGAAATGGCTATTGCATACTCTTTGTAAGAAAAGAGTTTGATGATCGCGTATGAGCGATAAAAGAGTTTGAGTGAGTTGAGTTGATTTTAAGTTATGGATGACAAATACCGAAACGTTGGGCTATCTGTTGTAGGATTTTTCCGTAAACAAGTATTTTTAATTATCGATTCCACAGGGATTGGTGTATGTTATAGTCTTTCAATAGGAAAGTGTATTTTAAGATTATGTAACCAAAGGGGTTTGTTATCTAATCTACTAGTAACATGAGTTTCCAAATAAATAACTAAATCAATGCTTTCAAAGAGAGTTATGGTTTGGATTAAAGAGAGTTTGAGATTATTTTCAAATTAAGGAGGCATGTCAAGATTAGTTTCATTGATCTAGTTTCATACTGAAGCAACTCGATTTTCAAAAATCTTTTAAATTCTCGAAAACGGTGAAATCGCCACCTAATTTTATTCGTTCTAAAAAGAACGGGGAAATATAGATAAAACCCCAAACATGCGGATAAGGCGGTCTACGCGACCAAAAAGTGGATCGAGTCTGCTATGTGGGAAGGTATTAGCACTCTTACATCCATCGTACTGGGGACCCATTTAATTCTACGCTTTGTGTGTGTTTACTAAGTTATGGAAACCAAAGAAAATGTAATTTGTTTCTTATTATTTTGAGTTTGCACGATTTCGTAACTGTGCCTACATATTCCTCGCAATGGGAAAGTCAAAACTCGTAGTTCCTCTTAAAAAGGCTTTAATTGGTTGTATTGATTTTATCTCAAAATCGCAGTGCTTAGACGCTTCGATGCTTTGAGCTAAGACTTGTTTTGTTTGTTTGAAAAGCTTAAGTCCTCGCTCGCATTTGAAACGACTATTGCACACTCTTTATCCGAAAAGAGTTTGATGATCGCGTATGAGCGATAAAAGAACTTTGAGTGAGTTGAGTTGATTTTTAGGTGGATGAAAAAGTACCGAACAACGAGGCTAGCGTCTCACGATTCAAATACTAGAAACTCGCGGAACGAAAGTTCGCACAAGTCGTCTATCATCCAAAAAGTTTTCTTTATGAAAGAGTGAGGTGAAATGAGTTTCACGTTGTTTAGAGGTCTTTAAGCAATCGACCTAGCGTCCGACTTAAAGACTTAAAGTTCAATTAGGACAAGTTTTTAAGCAACTGGTCTAACGTCCAATGACTTATAAACTTGTATTTTATTATGAAAACGGTTTTGAAAATGCACTAGACGTTGGATCGAGGTTTGAAATTTAATTGCGAAGGTATCTGATACGCGTGCTGAGATGAGATGGAAGCGGGTTATGGTTAATCAAGTATGTGGACTCAATTAACCTCGTGAGGATAGGTGCTCCTATCCCCAACCATGAGACCCTGGTGCATGGTGATTGGTATATAGACCAATGTTATTTTTGTTATGACTTAAAGCAACAAGGGCTTTAACTATCTCGTGAGGATGGCCATACCCATCCCCAACCATGAGACCCTTTAAGAAATCGGCGTATGAGCCAATCAGGATGGAATCGAATTGATTTTAATTTTAGTTGTGTGCACAGTGTACATTGGTGAATAATTGCTGAATGAGTAAATAAATGCATAAAATACCATACAATACAATCGAAATTTAAATAATTATCGAGATGATTTTTCTGTTTGATGAAAAATCGCTAATAGTTTAATCGATAAGATCATCAAACACAAACTATCCGATCCAATAATTATTTAATACATCGCAACAAAGTATTATTTACGATAAAAATAATTAATTGACAAGATAAAGTTCAGAAATAGCCTGGATTGTCGTGATTTTGGGCGATGCGAAGAGAAATCCATCCGAACTTTGATTGGTCCAAAATATTCCCGCGTGTCCGCGAACCGGGTGCAATGCTTCCACCTCAAGCCAAATCGATTGTTCCGAAATAATAGCAATTTCACACCATATATGTATATTATTTAATATCCATTTTACTAAAAAAAATTTGTTTAAGAGTAAAAAATAAAAAATAATAATAATAGATTTTTCTTAGAATAAGGTGGTGACACTTGTCACCACCATATTTAATATAAAATTAAAAGGAAAAGAAAATAAAATTTGTTTTGCATGTTTTTTTAATTAAGAAAAGAAGGATTTAGAATGTAACATTCTTTCTCAAACAGCAAACCATCGATCTCATTCATCTCCTTAGAAACCCTTGTTCTGCCGAACTCCCGCCCTTCATCGCTATGGGTTTGCGCGTCCTCACCTCTCTCGCTCGATTATCCTTGTCACCCGTCACGGACGCGATTGCTCGCCGCGATTATCCACTCTCCTCACCGCCATCAAGGTTTCTGCCTCTCTCTATCGCGATCCTGTTTGCATGTTCAATTTGATTTCTGACACTGATGTTTGATTTTTGATTGTTACAGGATCTTGACCGAAATCGAAAAGGGGTTTTAGAAACCTACGTTTCTGATTGCTACGACGGCGATGGTGGAACGAAAGAGGAAGGCTACAGTGGAAGGAGACTCACACACGGCCGAGACTTCTCCCGGTAACCTCCTTCCGATTCGCTATTGTTGTTGTTTGTCTGTGATGTGGCTTCTGAACCTTGTCTCTATTCTTTCTCTCTCAATCAGAACTTGCATTTTGTTTGTGATTATGTTGTTGTTCCGGTTTTGGCTTTTCTGAATTGCGTTGCTTGGTCGGTTTTCTGGGTTTCTTGTCTTCTTTCTCTCTCTCTGCTACCTATATCGGTTTTGTTGATAAGAAATGGATACTACACCTTGGTCTTTGGTTTTGTCTTGTGTCAAGATAATGACACGACCTCTTTTCTTTTGCTTTCTTTTAGAATGTATACTCATGCTCGATTTTGGGAAAGGGTTGGTTTTGTATGACAAGAATGGATGCACACTTGGTATTGTTATGCTTTTCCGAACGTGTGGCTATGATTTTTGCTCGTATTTTGGTTTTAACAATGACATCGCACTTGGTTTTCGCTTTTGTTCCAGCTTCTTGATCTCTCCTCCTGCCTCTTATCCTCTCGAATGTATATTTTCTTTATCTTAGCTTCCATGTTGCTTGTAATGTTGGTCTATCACCATGTCAGAAATGATGATTTTTCCGAGTTTCTTGCATTACTTGCTACACCATGTCGTCGGCTCGCTCTTGACTTTGACTGTTGCTTGTATCAATTGTTAATGGCCATACCGTCGTCTGTCAATTTTGCCATGCTTTTCCTCCGATTTCACCTCCTGCTTTTGATGATTATGTTAACACGGGATTGGTATGGTCGATAACCTTGATACATGCTTGCTGTTGGGATTTATTTTACTTTTTCTTCTTACTTTCTCAATGTCCTCCGCTTCTTCTTTGACATGTCGGCCTTATATATGCCGCTCAAGAATCATTGTCGCAGATGCTTGCCTTGATTAAACCGCTTGTATGCTTTAAAATGTCGCTTTTATATGCTTGCAGTCCAAAATGTCGCTTATTTTGTTCGCTGTATGCTTTTCCGTATGCTTGTCGATGCTGTCCGGATTAACATTGTCGATGCGCCCGAGTTCTATGCTATGATGAATACCGAGCTTAATTTTGTTTGTGAACTGAATCGAATCACGATTTGCAAACAAAATTAATTTCCGCCGATGATTAATCTTCAAACGAGATTCTGAGGCTTTAGCGATAAAACCTGATTCCCGCCAACGCCTAATGATGAATTTAGACAAACGATTCTTTGATAACTTCGTGCATTTTGTTTTATGTTTATGTTTCGATCTTTTGTTCACTTGCTAACCATTTCTCTTGGTTGTTTTTTTTTATGTAACATGAGTGAGGATGCTTTAAAGAACACGGACCAGCAGCAGCTTTAGCAAGGTCATGACTTTGAGGATGGTAAATGATGAAGTCAAGTGAAGAAAACAAGGCCCTTGAGGAAACTTGAGGATTAGAATTGTAGGATTTAGCATTACTTTTCGAATTTGAAAGCAAATTTGTATCGATCTTGTAATATTCATGACATAAATGAAATTTTACATTCAAACCAATGTTGAAACTTTTCCTTCTTTTCTTTTGTGAAGAAGTGATAATTAGAATAGAAAGAAAAGCTTGGTTTGAACATTTTCCGATCTTTGGATAGCATGACACAATTGTTCCATCCTTATAGTAACCTTGAAATATTGATGAAATTGTCCTCGATTGACCTTGAATAAAACAAATCTTGGCAAAATTTTCCAAACCTTGTAAGCAAACTCGAATGGACTTGTAACATATTTTAGAATACTCGAATAAAATCCGTGATTTGAACGGTGTTCGAAATTCCACTTGCCCATGTTGGTACAAGTTTAGGACGCCCTTTTGGAATTGTAGGATTCAATTGCTCTTGAATTTGAATGAAATTTGATCATTGAATGACCGTATTTCCTTGCACTTTAAATCTCTCGCCATGGTATTTGTAAGCACAAATTTCTTTTAAAATGAACTTCCATAGAACAAATGACATTATTCCATCCTCACTTTGAAATTCTAAACGAAACCGTAATGAAGTTATTCTCAAACTCGAGTTAAAATAACCTTCTTCTTTTTTCGAATTTGAGTTAGATATGCCCACCATTCTAAACAAAACGACAAAGCCAACAAGAGCCACTTTTAAAATCCAAACCTTGCCAATGATGCCTTGAGGAAGCGATATTTATCCCGATTCTCAATCAACCTCCCATTGGTAGATAAAACATCAACAAAATGCGCATATGAGAAATTTTTAATTATAAACCAACGGATGATTTTGCTCCAAACTTTTAACTGATGCAAGCGAACACACAGGACGATCCGAGAATTACTGTGTCATTCACATCCTCGAACCGTACATATTTTCTTTCACGTAAACCAAGAATGAGATGATGACAAGCATGATCTAACGTCTGAGTGTACAATCTTAAAGCCCGATGAGGAAATCAGTGACTAAGAATCCCAACCTCGATACGTAGATCCCCTTATACCAATTGTCCATATTTTTGAAAAGCTTGATAACCGAAAAGAGCCACAAATTATAAACGGAGGGTAAATTTTGCGACAGTTGTTCCTATTCAATCATCTTAGACCGTAAGTGAGAAAGATTGACAACTTTCGAACGCTCAAGGTGGAAGAGGATTGAATACTAGAGAACCCCGAAATTTGCCCGACGGGAAACCAAATGCCACAAAAGAAAGTATAACATATCTTGGTTACGAGCCAAGAAAACACTTGAAGAGAGAACTTACTAAGCATTAACGGAATGCTTTAACACAAAAGTACACGGTGAGAAATAATTCAGAGATTTCACAACACTGGGATAACCGTAACCGAAATGGGTTTGACAATACTTTTAGCTTAAAATGCTAAGAGAAGAGAAACGAACTTCTCAAGCGAAAAGAAAAACAATATAAATTGAAAAATTGACAGGACTGAGAACTTAACAAAGAGTTCTCTGAACTAAGGACTACCTGGAGACCTTAAACAAAATTGAAATGACACGGTTGAGAACTTAACAAAGAGTTCTCTGAACTAAGGACCACCGAGACCTTACACGTAATTGAAAATGACATGATTGAGAACTTAACAAAGAGTTCTCTAATGACATGATTGAGAACTTAACAAAGAGTTCCCGATTTTAGGACCACCCGAGACCTTAAATGTAATTGAATGACATGATTGGGAACTTAACAAAGAGTTCCCCGACGACAGGATTGAGAACTTAACAAAGAGTTCTCTCAATTTAGGACTACCCGAGACCTTAAATGTAATTGAAATGACATGATCGGGAACTTAACAAAGAGTTCTAACCAAGGACTACCGGAGACCTTACTAATTGAAAATGACATGATCGAGAACTTAACAAAGAATTC
Source organism: Vicia sativa (assembly GCA_021764765.1). NCBI lineage: Eukaryota > Viridiplantae > Streptophyta > Magnoliopsida > Fabales > Fabaceae > Vicia > Vicia sativa. The sequence goes on along the minus strand of CM038795.1, from coordinate 224,737,740 downwards.
TCGATTGACATGATTGAGAACTTAACAAAGAGTTCTCAATAGATGGCTTAGAACAACATCGAATTGTTGGTGCACGAAGGTGCGAGGAGCCATGGCATGTCAATGTCTTCGACCGTAACTTCCGAGTTACAAGCGTAATCTAATCCAAAGAAGCACCCAAGAATACAACCGGGATAAACATAACAATATCCAAAGACACCGCGTGATATAGATGTTTATGAAGTCAGTAAATCTTGTTTCCGACGCTTCACGATGAGAGATCTTACCAACATGTACGGACATGTTGAACAACTTCGATTCGACAAGATCTTCAATTTGTATGCATAGATTTACCTGATAGAAGAATCGATTCAATACCATGATCGAAAAGCTTCTAGGTAATGAGCTTCAATTTGTCGACATTGTATGGACAATGCGCAGCAAGTGGATATGTAGGTCGGCGCCTGAGTTGGAGAAATATCTTGAGATTTGAATAAACATCCCGCCGGGTGGATATTTATTTGTTGAGTAGTTGATAACTTACTGGGGAAATAAACGCACCAGAAGTTTGATGTAATTTTCTGAGAACAGCTCAGAGGAGCATATTGTGGAAGCCACTACCAATAGTATTTGCTGAGAAGATTCTCGTCTGAAAGAAGTCTTTGAAAATACCAAGAATAGTGTTGTAGTAATCCTTTCTGAAGGAGACTCACTTGGGGAGTGAATTAAGCTTCGCTGGGGAAACTTCGTAAGAAAACCGTGTGGAAAATTCACTGGGGATTCCCGGTTGAATAATTTTGCTGACATTAGAGTCCTTTGAAAGAGACAACTGTTTCGCTGGGGAAGAAATCTCGATTGGAGACGACCTCAGTTGTTGAGATCCATACAAGTATATCACTTGTGCTGGAGAGAAGAGGATAATTTTGTCGTCTGAGAATTAATCCTTCAAATTTTGATCCTTACGAGGATACTTAGGGCTTCAGTTTCAGTTGAAAAACCTGCAAAACAAATAGCCGGAGCTAATGCATGAGTATGATATGCATGAGTATGATATGCATGATATGATTTTTTTTCTAATGCAAATGGTGCATGATTTCCTGACTGCTGGGAGAAGGAAGATATCACTGGGGAATCCAATTGAACGATCTTGTTGTCATAAGAGTTCACTGGGGATGGTCAACCACCTCTTTGGGGAAGAGACTTCATCGAGAGTCGACACTATCACAATTGACTTTCACACAAGCATTCTCCTGGCGCTGGGGAGAAAAGCTAGATTGTCATATGAGAAAAGTCTTCTGCTTTTAATGGGGTACCTCAAAAGAAACTCTATAAAGAAGGTCCATTGATACAAGAGTTCGCTTGGGGAAACCCAATCATTCTGGAATAGATTCAATTTGAGAATCGTCATCGTTGTAGACCAATCATGGTTGAGCCCTCAATTTTATGATCGAAGAACTCAATTTGTCATTCAAAATAGTCTTCAAATTATGATTCACGAGAAGAATCAATAACCGGTCTTGGAATAACCCGAGTCCTGGCTGAGGTTTATGAATGAATGTGCTATGTAGTATATGATATGAATGCATGAATGAATGCATGAATATACTGGTCGATGTATTGGTTATCAAACTGAATGCCTGACGCCACTGGGGATCAATGGATAAAAGAACATGGCACAACAAGATGATTGACCAAGCTCCAAAGGTTGAATTGTCACCGAAGGGCCGTAATGTCACTCTTGTAGAACGAAGAATAGCAAACTCGAGTTGATTAGATGATGAGAGGCATGCTCCATGCGTGAATGTAATCGCATTAGATTTTGCACTTCAAAATCTCAATATGCCCCTTGGTAGATCGCCCAGAAATCTTTCCCGAAAAAAGGAGCCCCCCATCCGTGTTCGACGCAACACTTTATCGATCATCGTGATTTCAAAGGAACTCGATATTCGATATGGGAATATCATGCCCTCTGTGAGCTTTGGAGGTATTTCCACATCTCAAGATAGCCTCCTTAAATTTATCAAAATCTTAGAGTGGCAGACTTTGCATAGACGGCCGACTTGCCCCAGGATGAACATTGGAGAGACTCCAACGTCTCGAAGTGGTTGCTTCAGATGAATCTTTTTTGCAAGCTTGCTTTAGAATGAGTCTTGGAAAGACTTCACATCTTGAATATTTTCCCGATCGACCGATCTCGAATAAGGAGCTATGCGAGCATCGGAAGACCCCCCAGACGAGCTTTAGAGAGACTCCTACGCCTCAAGTAATTACTTCAGCCGATTGATTCTTGAACGAACGCTTGCTCCAATTAAGAGAGCTTCACCGTTATGAAGTAACTGCTTCAGATCAACAACAAGTGAGCGACTAACTTGATGAAACAAGAGCTTTTGAAGGCTTCCACGCGTCGAAGTAATTGTCTCAGATTGATTGAACCGATTGTTCGAAAAGATTGAAGTTAAATGCCCCATCAGAAATTTTTAGAGAGACTCCCATGTCTCAAGTGATTGCTTCAAGTTGATCAAACATGGAATGATGTTGTCCCAGTGCTCGCTTTTGAGAAAGACCAAATCACCTGCTGATTGCTCTTTAAGGACCTGCCCCTAGATTGGCAGAAATTCGAGGAGCTAAATTTTGACCTGATTGCCCCCAAGTTAACAGAATCTTGAGAAAACAACTTGTGATATGCTCAGAAGAGTCCTTAAACGTCCTGCCCCTTGCTACAAAGAGATGATCAAGTCTTTCTTCTTTGGACAAAGTTAAATTCTTCGCTGATGTTCATTATGAGAACTTCTTCAATGTCAAACAATTGTTTTACATGTAGAAAAATGTTTGTTGTGACCATATAATGCAACATTTATGCGTCTTGAAGTTTTGTATGAAAAACATGACTTTTTGTGAGTGAAACACTTTTTGGAGTGCAACACTGAAAATTTTCTTTTTTGAAAGATTATACGAGCATATGACACCAACACAGGTACTTAGCACACACTGTAGGAGTCAGGTAAACGCGATCTCTTCGTTATATGCTTTTGAATTAACCCATGCTTCGCTTAGACTTTGAGGGTTGTAACGTGGTCTCGTTCACTGCTTTTAGAAAAAGGATTTTTAGGCTCAAAATATTTGTGCCCGCCCATTCTCCATGATGTTCTTCATCCTAAGTTCAACTATCTTGATACGAGCGCCATCTCTCGACAAAGCGCATGATGGTTGAGGAACCAATATGCGGTTTCTTGGACACGACAGCCACTCACATTTTGTCTTTTGGTATTTGACCACACAACTTGTTCTTTGTTGAGAATCCTTTGCATTTCTGGATCTTACCTGACTTTTGCCTAAGTGACTTATTAATAAGTTTCGACTTAGCTGGCTTTTTGTCTTTTTCTATTCATCATTTTTTTGAACAAGTTGTGGATCCAAGCACAACCTTTGATTTGTTAGAAGTGATGGTGACTGTCTGAGTCCTGAGGGATTGTATGGTCATCTGTTGACCATCTGATGTGCGAGAGATACCCAACAAGATATCATTCTCCTTTGATACACACTATTGATAGATGGAGGTCGACTACTGTGGTTTTGACCTTTCTCAACCTTTTGAAGGATAGCCATTGTTGTATCCTTAAGTGCACACTCTCTTGATGAGTTCTGAACGTTCGATCAGATTAACTGAACACTACCCGCCCACAGGGTAAAATGAGGGTTTTTTCTGAATAGAAAAGAAACTCCTACTTCAAGGCTCAAAGGGGTTAACGAGGGTCTATCTCCCTTATAACTCCGGTGTTTGGGGATTTGAAACAAGGCTCAGACATCATAAGGTGGTTCTACTCAAAAGCACATGACTAGAGACCTGACATTTTTTAATCATCGTCATCCTCCCTCCAAATCTTTGCCTAGGAGAAAGAAATGGTAACGTTGGTATCAAAATGCTCGCAAATCATTTAAAGAGTGATAACGAATGGATTGCTTCAAGACAAACATACTCATTGCATTAAAGTTAAAACAAACAAGTTTCTACATGCAAACAAAGTTTAAACAGTTAAACAAGATACACATGAAAATGCAGTAAAGAAATAAACGACTGTCGTTGTTGAGGAGGCCGGTCTGCCTTGACTTGTTGATTCGCATTTGACTTTCAGTAGTCTTGGCATTCACTTGAGTATGGGGTTTCCATTCACAAACAGAATTCCTCCTTGAAGAGTCAAGTATTTCTGGTCGATCAACTGTTGAACTTTGGCTTTGTAAGGATTGCAATCCTCTGTTGAGTGCCCCACCGCATCAAAGATGGTATCCACATCGCGCTATGATCATAACCAAGCGGAAAATTTTGTGGGTTAAGAAATTTGGGAACCACCAATGAGCTTTGAACCAGATATGGTAGGAGTTGATCAGAGGTCATCGAATTGATCAAGAGGAGCATTCCTTCTTTCCAAATTATTCCGAGGTACGCTTTGATTTTGAGAGTTCGACTAAGTTGAGGAAGATCGCATAAAAGTTGTTGATGCAAAGATTTGAAAGATGGTAATGGAGGATAATGAGTCGGTGTTGCAACCGACTTCCCTTTGCTAGAACTTGAGATATCTTTGCTGAAGGTTATCACCTTTTCTGAAGTGAATATCTGGTCTACTTCATCACTACTCTTCAAAGTCTCAACTTCCTTTTGGCAAGCAATTGTCCCAATGAGTTTTGGAAGTTCCTCAAAGTTGCTATGATTAGACCTTGCAAGCAAAATGTCTAAGTTTCGACCCATTCTGCTTGAAAATGTAATCTTATCATCAATTAGCTCTGAACTGCATTCAAGGCCGAACCCGGCCAGGTCCCACAGTAGTTTGCATGAAAAGCACATCTGGCTTTCTCATCAAACCAAGCTTTAGCAACCCCTGGCACTGGCTTCAACTCCCTTGGTATCACAACACCACTCTGAATTAGGCAAGGCAAAAGTCGAGAATATGATATCGAGATTGGTCAATATCCCGCTGAGCATATCCGATAATGCGGATTAATACCGATTGGATCCTTCTTCTTTGACCGGGAGCAAGCATTGCCGAGGAATCCTCAAGGTGGTGGCCGAGGATGATACTCAAGAGGAGAATTTCGAATCGAGAGTTCGCCACGGTGGATGTCCTCGACCCATGGAGACATCGATGATAGAGCAAAGAACCAAACTTGCGGAGATTGGTGTGGTGTTGCACTCTCTCTTCAACACAACTTGCAAGAGATCCATGACCAGATTCATCTGACCCTTCAAGTGCCTAACTTCTGCCTTCAATAGTTCCTGACCACGCTGAAGCTCGTCTATAGCCCTCTGAGACATCCTTGAGTTCGAACGCGTTTAGTAGAGCTTGATATTTCCGACGTAAGAGATGAAATGAGCTTCTCTGCCGAAGATAAAATGCATGATAATGCATGAAAGAAATACAAACGTAATTTAATGGTAATGCATGTAAGAATGCAACCTGATGGTAATGCATGTAAGAATGCCATGTGATGCGATACATATAAGAATGCAATATGCAGTATGATGGTAATGCATATAAGAATGCAATGTAACATAATGGTAACGCATGTCAGAATGCGATGTAATGGTAATGCATATAAGAATGCCATATAATGGTGATGATAATGCATGTAAGAATGCAATGTGATGGTGATGCATGTAAGAATGCGATGTGATGGTGATACATTTGATGTTATGCGCAAAATCACATGTAAAGCCAAATAGCACAAGGGTTTAAAAGGACGGTCGGACATGGTTTCGACGTCTACCCACAATTCCCCAAACAAGGTTGGTTCTAGTGTTTTTTTGCTAAATGTTTCTCGGAGACTCAGATCCCCTTTTAAAAATATAATCGTCACGACGATAGTATTTTCAAAAGTATACTCCAAGAAACGGCTCTTAAAGGGATACTCAAAAATCCTTTGAGCGGTCGGCTTGTTTTGGACATCCTAATACTTAGAGTTATAGGCCCTTTGTCCAAGAATTATCATCCCGCACTATCGCACGGCAATAACTCCTTAAAAGACCAACTCTAAGTTGTGGTCTTCACGCCGATCCAAGGAACACGGATGTCCAATGGACCTAAGCTACTCAACCACTCTAATTATGTTTCCTAGAAGCTCGGTATTGGGCTTATCTATGAACCATAACCAAACAAATGCCCCAATATCAAAATACATCAACAGATATAAAGAAATAATGGACAATGAATAATAAACACACAAGTTAAGAATTAAATTAGGTTGACTCGCTTAGTCAAAAATAATTTTAAAACGCCCCTGAAGTCGCCTAATCAAGCAACTCGATTTTCAAAAATCTTTAAATTTCGAAACGGTGAAATCGCCACCTAATTTTATTCGCTCTAAAAGAACGGGAAATATAGATAAAACCCCAAACATGCGGATAAGGCGGTTCACGCGACCAAAAAGTGGATCGAGTCGCTATGTAAGGGAAGGTATTAGCACCTTACATCCATCGACTGATGGGACCCATTTAATTCTACGCTTGTGTGTGTGTTTACTAAGTTATGGAAACCAAAGAAAATGTAATTTGTTTCTTATTATTTTGAGTTTGGCACGATTTCGTAACTGCAGCCTACATATTCCTCGCAATGGGAAAGTCAAACTCGTAGTTCCTCTTAAAAAGGCTTTAATTGGTTGTATTGATTTTATCCAAAAATCGTAGGCTTAGACGCTTGCATGCTTTGAGCTAAGACTTGTTTTGTTTGTTTGAAAAGCTTAAGTCCTCGCCGCATTTGAAACGACTATTGCACACTCTTTATCCGAAAAGAGTTTGATGATCGCGATGAGCGATAAAAGAACTTTGAGTGAGTTGAGTTGATTTTTAGGTGGATGAAAAGTACCAACAACGAGGCTAGCGCCTCACGATTCAAATACTAGAAACTCATGGAACTAAAGTTCGCACAAGTCGCCTATCATCCAAAAGTTTTCTTTATGAAAGAGTGAGGTGAAATGAGTTTCATCTTTAGAGGTCTTTAAGCAATCGACCTCCAGTCCTACCACTTAAAGACTTAAAGTTCGATTAGGACAAGTTTTAAGCAATCGTCTAACGTCCAATGACTTATAAACTTGTATTTTATTATGAAAACGGTTTTGAAAATGCACCGACGTTGGATCGAGGTTTGAAATTTAATTGGAAGGTATCCGATACGGCCGAGATGAGATGGAAGCGGTTATGGTTAATCAAGTATGTGGACTCAATTAACCTCGTGAGGATAGGTGCTCCTATCCCCAACCATGAGACCGTGCATGGTGATTGGTATAGACCAATGTTATTTTGAATATGATCGGTTAAAGCAACAAGGGCTTTAACTAATCTGAGGATGGCCATACCCATCCCCAACCATGAGACCCTTTAAGAAATCGGGCGATGAGCCAATCAGATGGAATCGAATCGATTTTAATTTTAGTTGTGTGCACAAGGTACATTGGTGAATAATTGCCGAATGAGTAAATAAATGCATAAAATACCATACAATACAATCGGAATTTAAATAATTATTGAGATGATTTTTCGCTTGATGAAAAATCGCCAATAGTTTAATCGATAAGATCATCAAACACAAACTATCAGATCCAATAATTATTTAATACATCGCAACAAAGTATTATTTACGATAAAAATAATTAATTGACAAGATAAAGTTCAGAAATAGCCTGGATTGTCGTGGATTTTGGGCGATAAGAGAAATCCATCCAACTTTGATTGGTCCAAATATTCTCGTGTCCGCGAACCGGGTGCAATGCTTCCACCTCAAGCCAAATCGATTGTTCCGAAATAATAGCAATTTCACACCATATATGTATATTATTTAATATCCATTTTACTAAAAAAAATTTGTTTAAGAGTAAAAATAAAAATAATAATAATAGATTTTTCTTTAGAATAAGGTGGTGACACTTGTCACCACCAAATTTAATATAAAATTAAAAGGAAAAGAAAATAAAAATTTGTTTTGTGTTTTTTTTAAGAAAAGAAGGATTTAGAATGTAACATTCTTTCTTAAACAAGCAAACCATCGATCTCATTCATCTCCTCGTAAACCCTTGTTCTGCCGAAACTCCCGCCCTTCATCGCTATGGGTTTGCGCGTCTCACCGTTTCTCGCTTCCGATTATCCTTGTCACTCCGTCGCCGGACGCGATTGCTCGCTCGCCGCGATTATCCACTCTCCTCACCGCCGCGATTGCGTTTCTGTCTCTCTTCTCTATCGCGATCCTGTTTGCATGTTCAATTTGATTTCTGACACTGATGTTTGATTTTTGATTGTTACAGGATCTTGACCGAAATCGAAAAGGGGTTTTAGAAACCTACGTTTCTGATTGCTACGACGGCGATGGTGGAACGAAAGAGGAAGGCTACAGTGGAAGGAGACTCACACACGGCCGAGACTTCTCCCGGTAACCTCCTTCCGATTCGCTATTGTTGTTGTTTGTCTGTGATGTGGCTTCCGAACCTTGTCTCTATTCTTTCTCTCTCAATCGTAACTTGCATTTTGTTTGTGATTATGTTGTTGTTCCGGTTTTGGCTTTTCTGAATTGCGTTGCTTGGTCGGTTTTCTGGGTTTCTTGTCTTCTTTCTCTCTCTCTGCTACCTATATCGGTTTTTGTTGATAAGAAAATGGATACTACACCTTGGTCTTTGGTTTTTGTCTTGTGTCAAGATAATGTATACCACCTCTTTTCTTTTGCTTTCTTTTAGAAATGATACTCATGCTCGATTTTGGGAAAGGGTTGGTTTTGTATGACAAGAATGGATGCACACTTGGTATTGTTATGTCAACCGTGTTGGCTATGATTGCTCGTATTTTGGTTTTAACAATGACATCGCACTTGGTTTTCGTTTTTGTTCCAGTTCTTGATCTCTCCTCCTGTCTCTTATCCCTCTGAACATATATTTTCTTTATCTTAGCTTCCATGTTGCTTGTAATGTTGGTCTATCACCATGCTGTAAAATGATGATTTTTCTGAGTTTCTTGCATTACTTGCTACACCATGCCGTCGCTCGCTTCTGACTTTGACCGTTGTTGTATCAATTGTTAATGGCCATACCGTCTGTCGCTCGAATTTTGCCATGCTTTTCTCCGATTTCGCCTGCCCCTGCTTTTGATGATTATGTTAACACTGGGATTGGTATGGCTGATAACCTTGATACATGTTTGGGATTTATTTTACTTTTTCTTCTTACTTTCTCAATGTCCTCGCCGCTTCTTCTTTGACATGTCCTTATATATGCCGCTCAAGAATCATTGTCGCTCAGATGCTTGCCCTGATTTAAACCGTTGTATGCTTTCTGAAATGTCGCTTTATATGCTTGCAGCCCAAAATGTCGCTTATTTTGTTCGCTGTATGCTTTTCCGTATGCTTGTCGTATGCTGTCCGGGATTAACATTGTCGTATGCTGCCCGAGTTCTATGCTATGATGAATACTGAGCGAATTTTGTTTGTGAACTGAATCGAATCACGATTTGCAAACAAAATTAATTTCCGCCGATGATTAATCTTCAAACGAGATTCTGAGGCTTTAGCGATAAAACCTGATTCCCGCCAACGCCTAATGATGAATTTAGACAAACGATTCTTTGATAACTTCGTGCATTTTGTTTTATATTTATGTTTTGATCTTTTGTTCACTTGCTAACCATTTCTCTTGGTTGTTTTTTTTTTATGTAACATGAGTGAGGATGCTTTAAAGAACACGGACCGGCAGCCTTTTAGCAAGGCTCGGACTTTGAGGATGGTAAATGATGAAGTCAAGTGAAGAAAACAAGGCCCGGAGGAAACTTGAGGATTAGAATTGTAGGATTTAGCATTACTTTCGAATTTGAAAGCAAATTTGTATCGATCTTGTAATATTCATGACATAAATGAAATTTTACATTCAAACCAATGTTGAAACTTTTCCTTCTTTCTCTTTTGAAGAAGTGATAATTAGAATAGAAAGAAAAGCTTGGTTTGAACATTTTCCGATCTTTGGATAGCATGACACAATTGTTCCATCCTTATAGTAACCTTGAAATATTGATGAAATTGTCCTCGATTGACCTTGAATAAAACAAATCTTGGCAAAATTTTCCAAAACTTGTAAGCAAACTCTGAATGGACTTGTAACATATTTTAGAATACTCGAATAAAATCCGCATTTGAACGGTGTTCGAAATTCCACTTGCCCATGTTGGTACAAGTTTAGGACGTCCTTTTTTGGAATTGTAGGATTCAAAATTGCTCTTGAATTTGAATGAAATTTGATCATTGAATGACTAGTATTTCCCTTGCACTTTAAATCTCTCGCCATGGTATTTGTAAGCACAAATTTCTTTTAAAATGAACTTCCATAGAACAAATGACATTATTCCATCCTCACTTTGAAATTCTAAACGAAACCAGAATGAAGTTATTCTGAAACTTGAGTTAAAAATAACCTTCTGAATTTCTTTTTCGAATTTGAGTTAGATATGCCCACCATTCTAAACAAAACGACAAAGCCAACAGTAGCCACTTTTAAAATCCAAACCTTGCCAATGATGCCTTTGAGGAAGCGATATTTATCCCGATTCTCAATCAACCTCCCATTGGTAGATAAAACATCAACAAAATGCGCACATATGAGAAATTTTTAATTATAAACCAATGATGATTTTGCTCCAAACTTTTAACTGATGCAAGCGAACACAGTGACGATCCGAGAATTACTGTGTCATTCACATCCCCGAACTGCATATATTTTCTTTCACAAAAACCAGCAACAGAGATGATGACAAGCACAGGACGAACGTCTGAGTGTACAATCTTAAAGCCCGACAGAGGAAATCACAGTGACCAAGAATCCCAACCTCGAGTGAATACGACATCCCCTTATACCAATTGTCCATATTTTTGAAAAGCTTGATAACTGAAAAGAGCCACACAAATTATAAACGGAGGGTAAATTTTGGGGTGCGACACATACATATTCAATTAATCAAGTGATGAACATAGTAGATGACTTTTATACATACATATCCTCTCAATCTTGTAGATTTCCCACCAAGATTGTGAATGTTATCATGTTAATCCTTGCATGATTCCTCACTACAACTATTAACATGATAATCATTAAGTTCAATATTTTGTAAACACTAACACACAAATCTATTCCTAGCATTTGTTCATTAGAGGATGAATATCCTAGGTCTACTTTGAAGTATTCTTTTCCAAGCAAAACTCAAAGCATAAAGATGAAGAACAAAGATATTCAACTATATTAATCATCAACCATGTTCATACACAAATGGATTAAAGGAAATACATACAATATAGATCAACTACCTCTAATCTTGACACAAAAAGAGCTTAACCACTCATTTCCATGGTTGCTTGCTCTCAAGATTGTTGGTAGAAATGATGAAAATCAAAGATTCAAGAAGGAAAAGCTATGGTGTTCTTACTACAATTCTTGCCCTAGATTTACAAAGATGAAAAGATAATAATGATGAAGTGTTTTTTCCTTCTCTTTACAAGCCAAAAGTCAGTTGAAGTGATGGGTTGGTGGCTCAAAAGGTGAAAGCATGGGCTGTCCTTTTTTCTGAATTTCGCAGACCGCGCTAAGCCCGGTTTGTCGCGCTGAGCGCGCTCATGTTGGCACCGCGCTGAGCGCGACCTGTAGCATGCTTCCTTCATCCAAAATTATCTTCAAAAAGAATCATCCCTAAAGCTCTTCAAGATTCTTGAATCCAAGCTTGGGAGAATTAGTCAATAAATTCCTACAATTAAAAGTAAAATAAGTTAAATAATATATATTGAACAAAAACTAAATAAACACCTAATTAAACCAAAATACTAGAATAAATAATACCAATTAATTAAAAAGACATTGTTAAGGACCACAAAATCATGTACAAAATAACTACAATTTGGTCCTTAACAACTCTCCCCAACTTATTTCTTTGTTTGTCCCCAAACAAAAGTCAAAAATCTCACAAAGCTAGAAGAACAAAATGTAAGCATGCAAAGTCACACAAGAATAATGGTTCAAACTCGACATACCCGGCAAAAGCACACATTGATCGCTCCTTCGAAACACAACATGGCTATGAATTGAGTTCTAAACACAATATATCAACACATGTAACAAAGTAAAAGATATGTTCACACTTGAATCACCTAACCATTTCTTCAAAATTCATGAAGAACAAAATGCATATTCACAAAGGACTAAACACTCTCCTAATAGTCATGCACATCCAGAATAATTCATGCGTTCATCGAAACGAGTTAAATGACAAAATGGAAACGAAGATCACTAAGGACTTTCAAGGTTGTACTTTGGCTTAGGTTAGAAATAAGGGATATTTAAGTACAAAGCCATTGAAACGAATTGGGTTAAAGAGTATGAAGAGCATTTCACAACTAATTCGCACTTCATTCTTATTATTCACAACCTCTTTTCTATTCCACACAATGATCCTCTTTTTTCTTTTCTTTTGTTTTCTTTTCATATACAATTTTTCTCTTTTGTATTTTTCTTTTCGCTATTCTTTTTCTTTTCTTTAGGATCATTGTGTCATCAATTCTGGGTTCTTTTTGATCCACCTCCCCAACTTCATTTATATCAATCCTTTTTTATTCAAGAACATGCTCTTCAAGGGTTAATCAACAAAAAGGGTTGGTATTCAAAAACAAGAAAAATTTTATAGAATGAATTATCATTGAATTTTTCAAAGATTATCAACAACTATTAAGTGGCCTACTTAACGATTAGTTGATTTGATACATTCATCCTACAAATACTTTTTAAGCTCAAAAGGGTTCACAAGGATTCACTTACGGGTAGTTGAAGCCCTTTTAGAATTGGTGGTTTTTCTCATAATGCACAAAAAATTGCCTTGATCATCTCTAGGTTTCCAAGTTATCACAAACAAGAAAAGATTAAGCATGAATCACACGAGTTAACACAACTATTAGACACTCAATATTTGGTAAAAACTGGAAGCTTCTCACCTATGTGGTTTATGTCCTAATGATTCGAATGTGAACACAATATTTTTTTTTTTTACATGCCAAGGTATTTTGCATAAAGAACAAATTTCATAGACATGTTATTATTCTACAAAACGATTAAATATGTACCTTCTTTGTGGATTGAATCGAGAATTTTATCATCACCATCACTTTGGTGAAACACACTTACTAGCCTTGAAGAACCGTTGAAAACTCGGACAAACCAAAAGAAGTAATAATTCAAACTAAATAACTATAGTCTCAAAATAAAATAAAATAAAGCAACTAAAATAAAACAAAATAAATTAAAATAAAAAGGCACCCCAAAATGGTGTTTAAAACTTAAAAAGAAGTACTTAGGCTCCATGCCTACAAAATATCAATTGGAATTACAAGCCTATCCCCAAAAATGGATGGCAACCAACAAAATCCGTAGTTTTAAACTAAAATGCGAAATAAAACTAAAAACACTAAAATGCGAAAGTAAAATAAAACAGAAAATAAAAGAGATCATCAATCTGGCCTCGAGAATCGAATCTCCATAGACCCGTAATCGTAACCGAACGTAACTATCTTTCCATCATCCTCATCTTCCACCTCCTCTCAACATTTGGCCCGACCCCGCCAACCAAAGATATGCATCGAGCTGCTCCCGCACGAGTGAAATGGTTCACCCGGCCTCTAATCTGTAGGGCAAGGTGCTCCATGCTCTCGTGCATAAACATGAATGCTCTCTGATGAGCGAGATGCATCTGCTTGTTCCATTCTTCAGATGGACTAGCTCGAGGAAGTGCCACCGCAATCGGTACAACTCGGGCAGCAGATATTATCCGTGACTCGCAATAACGATCACAATAGGAATCATCAATGATCCCATCAATAGTCAGGTGCCCCACAGTAGGAAAGGCAACCTTTGCCCTTTTCAGCAAACCCATAAACAGCCCAGGATAGGTGAGGGCACACTTTATACGCTCCCCCCTGGAGGTATAACTCAAGGTAACCCTTTTCACTCATTCGCCATCGACGACTAAAATCAATTTGCTCCTCATCGAGCATATAAGCAATCAAACCATTGCCTCCATGGTATCAAGATGTGTGGCTCCGAGGTCTCAGATTATACAGAGCCACACACATGAGAACTCTGGCACTTGTCTTCATACTGGACCTGTTGAATTTCAATGGTTGTCCAGCCCTGTTCAATTCATAAGAGTGCCCAGACAAACACAGTTTTCTCCTCAGCATGTTAAAATTCCAAGCCCCACGAGCCAGGTGGTCATGGTAAACATCCAGTTGGTCCTCTGGGGCTGTCCAGTTGATGCCCAAAAAACTGTTGATGGCGGTGCGAGAGAAAGAAACTAATTTGCCTCGAACAATGGAAACAAACCTAAATTCACATCCCTCAGCCGGAATGGCATTTGCATAGAATTCTCGCACAAGCTCAACATTGACCTTTGTCTGAGGCTCACAAAGAACATCCAACCCGTAATTGAAGAATATTATCTGCTGCATAGGGCCCCGCCACGGAAGCGGATAATGCGCTCAGTCCATATGTTGCGCTCCTCAAGCTCTTTGTATCGAGCCTCCTGAGCATGTCCCAAGAAACGGACAGCGTCGAAAGAAGCGGGCCTAGAGGGACCAACCCCAGCAGAGGAAACTCGTTGTCTCTTAGGTGCCATCTGAAAATCAACACAAAAATCAACGGAAAAGTGACACCGAGGTGTCCATTAGCAAATATTCATGCAAACAGCAGAGCAAATCAACCAACCAAAGCATTACGATTAATCGGAAAACACACAAAGAAGAATTTTTTCTGTATCACAGATAAGCTTATGCGATTTTTAAAAATTCTTCTCAGAAATGTAATTTTCTCCACAAAACACATCCAATGGCAATAAAATAACACTCTAAGGGTTCTCTATCATCTAAACATCCTAATCCTAAGAGAAAATTCGAAAATTCCTAAACCTAGGTTTTCAAAATCTAACCTAAACATGAAATATACACGAAATTGAAAGAAGAAAAGGTTAGAATACTTACTTAGATGTCTTGAAGGTTGATTTGACAAAGAAATTAGCAAGAATTCAAGATTTTTGGTTGGGGATTTTGGGATTTTGAGAGAGTGAGATATGAAGAAGAACCAGGGAAAAAGGGTTTAAAATTAACCCTAACCCCTTTTAAACTAACCAGGCCACGAATTGGGCCTCCAAAAGTCTGATTTTTGAAATTTTTTAATTCCTGATCGCGCTAAGCTGACCTATCACATGAGCGAAAGTTTCGCCAGATAAAAAGTACTTAAGCGACTTAATTTTGATTTTCAAGAAAACAAAGAAATGAAGCCGGCAAGTGTAAATGAGTTCAAGGAAGAATACTTACAATGTGGGGTGCCTCCCAACAAGCGCTTTGTTTAACGCTTCAGAGCTCGACGGTTCATGATGATCATTGATCATCAAAGAAGGATTCGCTATGTTGGGCTCACCTCTCCGCCAACGCACTGCTTCAACCACGCCCATTCACATCCATTCCTTTGTTCTTTCAAGATCTTGCAAGACAATTGCACCATACTCTTTACTTTTGATTAAAATGGCCGGACCACTTTGTTTTGAGTTTTCCCGGAAAAAGCCTCATCCGGGAGTTGAACAAGAGAACCTTTTGCCCCGGCCTAAATTCCTTGATCTCTATCTTCTTATCGTGAGAAACCTTAACTTTTGCTTTGTACCTCCGGTTTGAATGGTATGCTCCTCTCGCATTTCATCCAATTGAACGAGTTGAATTTTTCGCCACCCGCCAAGGATGGATCGAATTCAAGAATCGGAGGGCCCATAATGCTTTGTGCTCCATCTCTACCGGGAGGTGACAAGTTTTGCCATAAACAACCTGAAACGGGGTTAGTCCAATAGGAGCTTTATAGGCGGTTCGATACGCCCATAAAGCTTCATCTAATTTTTGTGACCAATCTTTTCGAGACCTCAAACGTTTTTTCCAAAATCTTTTAATTTCTGCTTGACACTTTCGGTCATTTATTTCATGGGTGATAGGGGGTTGTCACCTTATGCTTTACACCGTATTGTTTCAAAAGTTTTTGTAACAATGTATTGCAAAAGTGCGACCCGCCATCACTAATTAAAACCCGAGGGACACCAAACCGAGAGAAAATGTTTTTCTTTAAAAATTTGATAACGGTTTTGGCGTCGGCCTTCGGTGAAGCAATGGCCTCCACCCATTTAGAAACATAATCAACGGCAACAAGAATGTACTCATAGCAAATGAAGTTTAAAAGGACCAACAAAGTCAATGCCCCAACAATCAAACACCTCAACCTCCAACATGTTGTTCAAAGGCATTTCATCTCTTTTTCCTATACCGCCACTTCTTTGGCATTTATCACAAGACTTAGCATGAGCATAAGCATCTTTAAATAGCGAAGGCCAATAAAATCCCGATTGTAGGACTTTGGTGGTCGTTCGCAATCCATTATAGTGTCCCCCACAAGGGGAATTGTGACAATGCCAAAGAATGTTTTTGGTTTCCTCATCACTCACACACCTTCTTAGCAACCCATCACTACTTAGCCTAAAAAGGTAAGGCTCATCCCACACGTAATACAGATCGCTAAGAATTTCCGCTTCTCATTCCAAGTCAAATCCTCCGGCATTAATCCCGCGGCCTTGTAATTTGCCATGTCGGCAAACCACGGTCGCTCTTGGATTGCAAATAACTTCTCATCCGGGAATTCCTCCTTCACTTCTTTCTCTTTGTCCGTAATTTTCACGTTCACTAAGCGAGACAAATGATCCGCTACCAAATTCTCCGAACCCTTTTTATCTCGGACCTCTAAATCAAATTCTTGCAAAAGAAGAATCCATCGGATTAACCTTTGTTTAGAGTCCGGTTTGGTAAGCAGATATTTTATCGTAGAATGATCCGTGAAAACCACAACTTTTGAACCAATTAGGTAAGGGCAAAACTTTTCCAATGCATAAACAATTGCGAGCAACTCTTTTTCGGTTGTTGCATAATTAATTTGAGAATCGTTCAAAACTTTGCTCGCATAATGAATAGCATGGAAAATTTTGTTCTTCCTTTGGCCTAGCACGGCTCCCACCGCATAATCACTAGCGTCACACATTAGTTCGAAATCAAGCTTCCAATTAGGCGCAGTGATTATGGGTGCATTTATCAAATTTTCCTTCAATTTTTCAAAAGCTAACAAACAATCATTATCAAACAAGAAAGACTTATCTTTGTTGAGCAAGTTGCTCAAAGGCTTGGCTATCTTTGAGAAGTCTTTGATGAATCTTCTATAGAATCCCGCATGTCCTAGAAAGCTCCGAATGCCTTTGACATTGGTAGGTGGGGGAAGCGTCTCGATAACATCAATTTTTGCTTTGTCGACCTCAATTCCTCTTGAAGATATCTTGTGGCCAAGGACAATTCCCTCGGTCACCATAAAGTTGCATTTTTCCCAATTCAAGACCAAATTGGTATCCACACACCTCTTCAAGACGGTGTCCAAATTTTCCAAGCATAAATCAAATGAAGCTCCAAAAACGGAAAAGTCATCCATAAAAACTTCAATTGTTTTCTCAATCAAATCGGCGAATATAGCTTGCATGCACCTTTGAAATGTTGCCGGCGCATTGCATAAGCCGAAAGGCATACGCCTATACGCGAATATTCCAAAAGGACACGTGAAAGCCGTTTTCTCATGATCTTCCGGATTCACCGATATTTGATTGTACCCCGAATAACCATCCAAAAAGCAATAGTATTGTTGTCCCGCGAGCCTTTCTAACATTTGGTCCATGAATGGAAGAGGAAAATGATCCTTCCTTGTTGCTTTGTTAAGCCTTCGGTAGTCGATGCACATTCTCCACCCCGTTACTTTTCTTGTTTGCACTAGTTCCTCCTTATCATTAGACATAACCGTCAAACCTCCTTTCTTCGGAACCACATGCACCGGGCTCACCCAAGTACTATCCGAAATCGGATAAATCATTCCCGCTTCTAGCATCTTCACTACTTTTCGAACTACCTCGCTCATCACCGGATTCAAACGCCCCGAGGTTGGGCTACCGGTTTGTACTCCTCCTCCATCATGATGTTATGCATACAATAGGCCAGGCTTATGCCTTTCAAATCGGCTAAAACCCAACCAATCGCATTTTTGTTAGATTTCAAAACTTCAATTAAGCTTTCCTCCTCCTTCTCCGACAATGTATTACTAATGATTACGGCTTTTACCTCCCTCCTCAAGAAACACATACTCAAATGAGATGGTAGCTCTTTCAACTCAAGTTTTGGCTCTTCATCTTTAGGATCATTTTTCAACACTTCCACTTCTTCCTCCCATGGGTGTATTTCCTTGGAAATCTCGATTCCTTCCAAACACTCCTCAATATCTCGACTATCATCATCATCATTCACTTCTTGTGTTGCTTCCTCAATAACGTCAATCTTGAAACAATCTTTCTTATCCATTGGATGCTTTATTGCTTCAAAAAGATTAAAGCAAATCTCTTCATCTTGAACTCTCACCTTCATTAAGCCATCATCAATGTCAATCATCATCCTAGCCGTCTTCATGAATGGTCTTCCAAGAATTAAAGGTGCATCCACATCTTCCTCCATTTCTATCACAACAAAGTCAACCGGAAATAAGAATTTGTCCACTTTCACCAACAAGTCTAAAGCTACACCGTGCGGGGGAGTAATAGACTTGTCCGCCAATTGCAATGTCATTTTTGTAGACTTTAATTCAATCTCCCCCAACCTCTTTACAATAGACAATGGAATCAAATTGATACTTGATCCCAAATCAATTAATCCTTTTCCGACATAGACATCCCCAATGGTAACGGGCAAAGTTACACGCCCCGGATCACTTTCTTTCTTTGGAATAGTGTGTTGAATTATTGCACTACAACTTGCATCCACAATTATAGTTTCTTGATCCGTGTACCGCTTCTTTTTCGTCAAGATATCCTTCATGAATTTTGCATATTTGGGCATTTGCTCTAATGCTTCGGTAAATGGAATATTTATTTGCAATTGCTTAAAAATGTCCATAAACCGAGCATAGTGCTTTGCATCATCCTTTTTAGAAGGAAGGTGAGGATATGGTAAGCTTCTCAATGGATAAGTTACTTCCTTCTCTTTTCCCTTTTTCATTTTCTTCTTTTTCTCCTCTACTTTCTCCTTTTCAACTACACCATTCTCTTTTTCATTTTCAACTAACACCTCATTTTCAACTAAGTCATCCTCCACATCAACATCATCATTTTTTTCAACTACAACCTCATTATCTTCTTCAACTACCTCTTCCTCCACTATAACTTCTTCATCCTTCTCCACTACTTTCTTTTTCCTTTCAACCACTTTCCTTTTCTCATCACAAACTCTACCACTTCTTGTTGTTATGGCTTTGCAATGCTCCTTAGGATTTGTTTGCGTGGTTGGGGAAAATGATGTCGAAGCACTTTGTTCGGAGAGTTGCTTAGCTAGTTGCCCCACTTGAGTTTCCAAGTTCTTGATAGATGCCTCCACTTTTGATTAGCCATAGAAGCTTGCATAAATTGAGCTAGAGTGTCTTGAATGTTGGAAGATCTCACTTGATTTTGAGGTTGATTTTATGTTGAGCTTGATTTTGATTTTGAGTTTGATATGGATTTTGCCTTCCTTGATTATTGTTATCTTGTCTCCACCCTCCTTGATAACCTTGGTTACCCTTTGTTGGTAACCTTGGCCTTGATTTTGATAAGGGTAAGGAGCTCGTTGTTGGTAACCTTGCCCTTGGCCATATAGTTAGCTTCCTCACTTTCCGGAGGATAAAATCCAGCTTTTATGATCTCCTTTACACAATTCACAACAAGCTATTTGGTGAGCTTGCTTACTTGATGTTCCTTGTAACTCCATGATTTGTTGAGGAGTTCTAGCCATTTGTTTTGTCAATTCTTCAACTTGTTTCGCAAACAATTTGTTTTGCGCCACAAGTGCTTCGTGACTGAACGAATTTCTAGAACCCCGCTTTCACTTGTACACCTCCTTGATCATGTTGAGTTTGATGATCATTCCACCCATCTTCTCAATTATTTGGATTGCTTCATATGGTGTTTTTGCCATCAAAGAACCCCTCCGTGGCATCCAACAACAATTTGTGTTGAGGTTGGAGACCATTTCTAAAATATGAATTTGGGTAAGCTCACAAAACCATGGCTCTGGACACTTCCTAAGCATAGACTTGTACCTTCCCATGCCCGATTCAAAGGCTCGCTTACGCCTGTAAAATACCGAGATAGCGGTCTTTGCCTCCATGAACGTGATGAGGGAAAAATCGCTCAAGAAATTTTTCCTCCAAAACATTCCAATTAGTCATTGTCTCTTGCAATTGATCAAGATACCAATCTTTGCCTTCCCACTAGAGAATGAGGAAAAGCCTTGGAAGTATTGTTCTTCTTGGTCTGAGTCCTGCCGCCTCCCGCGATCTCATAAAACTTAGTAAGGTGAGGTAAGGATCTTCATGGTCATGGCCATGAAATGGACTTGCACAGAGAAGTTGAAGTAAGCCTGCTTACTCACACCCTTGCATTTGCTTGTCGAGCAAATTGAGCATTGGGACGAGGGCTATTGACACACGGCCCGCTGGTGGTGGTGGTTGATCCTCCACATAGTGGTGACTTCTCCAAACACGGTGGTGTTGAAGAAGTAGATGCTTCTCCTCTTCTCCTCTTTCTTGTTTTGCCTAGCTTGTCTTTTTCTTCTTTAGCACTACTATTAAGTCTTCTAGCCCCTTTCAATTTCGGATCGAAAAGGAGTTGGTCGACCTAATACTTCCCGCATAAACTAATTCCCAAAAAGTCTAGCCACACAAAAGAAACAAAGAGAGATTAGTAGAAAAGTCTTAAACACACAACTATTGCTATACTAACAACATCAAACGCCAACTTTCAACGCGCCATTTTGTTGTAGGATTTTTCCGTAAACAAGTATTTTTAATTATCGATTCCATAGGGATTGGTGTATGTTATAGTCTTTCAATAGGAAAGTGTATTTTAAGATTATGTAACCAAAGGGGTTTGTTATCTAATCTACTAGTAACATGAGTTTCCAAATAAATAACTAAATCAATGCTTTCAAAGAGAGTTATGGTTTGGATTAAAGAGAGTTTGAGATTGTTTTCAAATTAGGAGGCATGTCAAGATTAGTTTCATTGATCTAGTTTCATACATATTCAATTAATCAAGTGATGAACATAGTAGATGACTTTTATACATACATATCCTCTCAATCTTGTAGATTTCCCACCAAGATTGTGAATGTTATCATGTTAATCCTTGCATGATTCCTCACTACAACTATTAACATGATAATCATTAAGTTCAATATTTTGTAAACACTAACACACAAATCTATTCCTAGCATTTGTTCATTAGAGGATGAATATCCTAGGTCTACTTTGAAGTATTCTTTCCAAGCAAAACTCAAAGCATAAAGATGAAGAACAAAGATATTCAACTATATTAATCATCAACCATGTTCATACACAAATGGATTAAAGGAAATACATACAATATAGATCAACTACTCTAATCTTGACACAAAAGAGCTTAACCACTCATTTCCATGGTTGCTTGCTCTCAAGATTGTTGGTAGAAATGATGAAAATCAAAGATTCAAGAAGGAAAAGCTATGGTGTTCTTACTACAATTCTTGCCCTAGATTTACAAAGATGAAAAGATAATAATGATGAAGTGTTTTTTCCTTCTCTTTACAAGCCAAAAGTCAGTTGAAGTGATGGGTTGGTGGCTCAAAAGGTGAAAGCATGGGCTGTCCTTTTTCTGACTTCGCAGACCGCTAAGTCTTGCTTGTCGCTACTGAGCTACCATGTTGCACCACATGAGCGACCTGTAGCATGCTTCCTTCATCCAAAATTATCTTCAAAAAGAATCATCCCTAAAGCTCTTCAAGATTCTTGAATCCAAGCTTGGGAGAATTAGTCAATAAATTCCTACAATTAAAAGTAAAATAAGTTAAATAATATATATTGAACAAAAACTAAATAAACACCTAATTAAACCAAAATACTAGAATAAATAATACCAATTAATTAAAAAGACATTGTTAAGGACCACAAAATCATGTACAAAATAACTACAATTTGGTCCTTAACACTATCATATAACGATTCAAATACTCGAAATTGGCTAGAAAGTTAAACCAATCATCTCTCATCCAAAATCTTTATTATGAAAAGGGTGAGGTGAAGCAAAGTTCATGTTTATTAAGTGTGTGAATAAAAGTATTTAACTCATTGAGCTATCATCCAACCACCCAAATATTTTAAATTTGATTAAACCGCGGCTATCATCCAACAATTTAACCAATGCCACAACACTATATTTTTGTTTTAAAATATAGATAGAAGTTTTTAGCTTATTAGGCTATCATCTAACAACTTAAAACTTCAAGTTTGTTTAAATCATTAGACTATCATCTAACAATTTAAGCAAACCCCATCCAAGTATTCTTCTTCTTTTTAATGAAAATAATTTAGAAAACAAATTCAATTAATTAATTTAATTTGAAAGTGTTTAAGAGATTTGATAATGGACCAAGAGAAATGGAATCGGTTCATGATTAATCAAGTATATGGACTTAATTAATCTCGTGAGGATAGGTGATCCTATCCCCAACTATGAAACCCTTGTGCATGGATAATTGGTATATGAACCAAATTATGCGAGTTATGGTTAATCAAAGCAACAGGGGCTTTGGTTAACCTCGTGAGAATGGCCATGCCCATCCCCAACTATGAGACCCTTTTGGAATTCGGCTTATGAGCCAAGAGGATAGAAGAATTTGGTTGAAGGAGTAAGGAGATAAGAAAACAAGCGAGTCCATACAAAGTGGCTATATGTATGTTCCTAAAAAGTGGGACTAGTGTGGCACTAGTATTCTAAACGACCAATTGGAACAATCGATCAGATAGTTGTCACTGTATAATAGCCCAGGATCAAACTATGAATGTGTGCGAGTGTGCACTGTGTATGTATACCTGTTCCTTGATGAGGAGCCCAAGAAGAGGCTATGTGTTCTAATATGATGATAAACGATAATTAATCTGATTAAAATATACAAAGAGGTAAAGTTCTACGCTATTACAAACCGTATGGGGATGGGGGTACAAGTTTAAGAATTGGGATACATCAGATCGGAAAGTGCGATAAAAGCTTAGATAAAATATCCCGAATTAATTAAATAATTAATTAAATTGAATCCTCCTATTTAATAGAATTAATCAGCAAAATGATTAATCAAATTAAATATTAATTTTCAACTCAATTAAATATTTAGAACAAAACAAATAAATACTATTTCACAATTTATTTGATTAAATAAAATACCAACAAAATAACATATACAAAAAAAAAAATAAAGAAACAACAAAAAATAGGCCAGAACTGAAGCAAACAGGGGGTGCTGAAAAAATCAAAAAGCTCAGGTCCAAGATGAGGGTCCGCTGGTTCCTGTGTGGCTGGAGAACGAAGGAACACCATAGACGCGTATTTCTAGTACGTTGGATATCATCCATGGCAAGCATATTGTGATCGAACGAATGAGATTAAATACTACAAAATAAAATAAAATAAAAGAATAATATACACTAAACCGGTGACACTTGTCACGACCCGGTTTAAACACCTAAGTAACCTACCCACTAACCCTCCTAATTAACAACTAAACACCTAATTAAAAAAAAAGGAAAGGAGGAAAGAAAAAGACAAAACAAAAAATCTCTCTCTCTTCTTACGAAACGCTCTCTCCCCTCTCTTCCATCCTCTCACGGAAAAGAACAATACTAAAAATCGCCTCATGGCGGCAAGTAGAATCCTCCGATTCCAATTTTTTTAGTGATTCTTGTTCCTCTCTTCATTCTCTACTCTAATATTCGGTTAGTTTTTGCAAATTTCTGATAATTTCTCCTAGATCAAAAAGGGGGTGACGGAAACCTAAGTCTTGTTTTCGAAAGGAACGACGGTGATGATGATGATGATGATAAAACGACGAAAGAAAAAGGAAGAAAGACGGAGCCTGTGCCTCCTCAGAGCGAATCGAAACCTTTACTCGGTGATACCTCTCTTTTCTTCTTCTTCTGACTCGGTTTGCTTGTGTTCTTCTTCTTGCCTTTTTGTCTGTTTCGATTTATGAAGGGATGGTAGGGTAGGAAAATGATGAACAAAGTTATGTTTTTTTGCAAATCTGAAAATTAGGGTTGGCTGTTTTAGGGTTTTGGTGAATAGTTCTTGTTGTCTGCTCTCTGTGTTATCAATGTTTTTATATATCACGAAATTAAGGTTTCTGTTGGAATTAGGGTTGGCCACGAAATTCGTGTTTGGGCTGGACACGGTTACTTCTGATCTTTGCTTGTGCGAATTTTTGATTGGGCCTTTAACATTGCTGGACCCTGTTTTTTCTTCTGATGATAAGCCTGCTTTTCTCTTATTTTTGAACTTACAGCTTTGATTTGTGCCATGGGTCAATTTGTCTTTTTGATACATTTGTTGAGCTGGAGTTACGAACTATTCTATGATAATACTCTGAATTTAGGCCTCTTTGTTTTCTTATTGTGAACCAAACACGGTTTGTGATTTGCAATAGAATTGTATGCCAATGATTGATGAAAAATAATTTGGAATGAGGCTTTGTCTTGCTTGAATTTGATCGAAACAAAACTTAATTTCTTGATTCTTGCCGACAATCCCTAATGATGAAATTGAAAGAAATGGTCTCTTTAAAATATTTATTTTCGTCTCCTTGCTTTGGAATATTTTAATTGTTTGCTAACCACATCCAATTCTTCTTGTGTTTCATGTAATATTGAGCAACATGGGTGAGCGGGAAGGACTTGAAGTGGGCTTGCTTACAAATTGAAGAAGATTCAAAATACTTTGGGACAAGGATTTCAAGATTATTTTAGAGCTTTCTTGTAGAACTTGTAGTAATATGCATCCGAAATAGAGCTTGTAATCATAGACTTAGGAATTTGAAACTCCTTGTAATGTGAATGAAGTTTTGGAGTTTAAATCAATGGATTTGTATTGTAGAAGCACATAACTTGTAATTAGAACACTTAGGAGTCATCTCTTGTGGTAAACTTTAGAGAAATAAAACTTGAATTTGTGAACTCCTTGCAAAAAGCTTGTAAAGTGATAATCCGAATTTGGTTCTTCTTTTGTTAAAATCTTGTAAAAAAGACATCATCTTGAATGAATCAACATTTGAAATAAGCTTGAAAAGATGGATGATGAAACTTATGGATGAAGCTTGAATGGTGTTTTAATGAACAATGATTCCATGTTCAAATACTCGTGCTATTAGCTTAATGCCATGAACAAGTCTTGATAATGTTTGGATGGAATTTGGATATAATTTAGAATTTTGACTTCACTTTTAATTGGACACACTTTGAATCATCTCCGAATCGAATGTGGAATTTTGATGAATCTTGAATGTTAGGTCTCTTGAATTTTGAAGTTCGCCATTAGAAGTTCTAGACATTAGAAGTTCTAGCCATTAGAAGTTCTAGCCATTAGAAATTCTAGCCATTAGAAATTCTAGCCATTAGAAGTTCTAGGCATCAAAAGTAACCAAGTTCTGATTTTTCCGATGAATCTTGTCAAATAACTAACTTGCTAAAACCTATAGCTTCAAACTCAAAATATTCAATTGAATTCACAAGTTTCATGCCACGAAATAAAATTCTCCATGCTTTAACTCCTCAACCAAAAATAATTGGATAAATTTCTTTGAATTTGAACACAAACTCGATACTGTGATAATAACCCAAAAAAACAACCAAATCTAAATAAACAATCAAATTGAGGTGGTAGGGTAAATTTTGGGGTGCGAAAGATTCCATTGCATTGTTGTGTTCTGAGCGAAGATCATTCCCTATATGCTTAAGAAAAAAAATTATTTCCATCTCTCACTCTTTTCCAACCTCTAAAATTTGTAGTAATAAAGGCATCAAATCTAGAATTTTCACTTGCTCCTTTGTTAAAAAGATAACATGGAAAGAAATATATGGTATCCTTTGAAGGTGAATATTCTAGCCATGAATAAAATATTTCAAACCAAGTTTCTTGAAACCATCTTAGATGATTCTCTTTACCAGACAAATGATATTCTTCTAAACGAATTTGATATGGACCTCATTTCATATAAGCTCTTTGAACTTGAGTGAGTCCACCTTATTTCAATTAAAAGTGGATTTTTACAATCGATATGTGTTCATTAGGCCTCTATTAGGAGAAATTTTCTTTGTGTCTTTATAAGAGGTAAGTGTCTCACTTACAAGTGATATTAGTGAAAAATTGTAAGTGGAATTCACATGTAAAACATTTAAAGGTCTAGAGTCAAGAAACTATCAAGGTTAAAATATGAAAATAGTTTTTTCCTTACCCCAATGTAGTTATGACGGGTCAATTAATTAACCAAGTTCTATTTATATCAATCTAGTATAGTGATTGACTTTGTGTAAGTAAAATTGTTGGAATTTGAAGTCATCTCTGAGTCAAGAAAGTTGTGAAGGTATATATATTTGAATTTTATCACTTAAATGATGCGTAGTATTCTAGATTTATTCACTAAATTGATATTTTTTATGGAACTAGAATAGGCATGTATGCAAATCCCATAAGTGCATGGGCAAGGTTCTATATTGGCTTGGTTTCTATCGAAGTTTCTTTTAGCCACATGATTTACTTCGCCTTAAAATATCCTTGATTTTCCTCTATGTTTTTCTCAATCCCATTATCTTTCCATATTGCAACTCTCTGATGATGTGATGACAGTACCACCCATATACCATGGATCCACTCCCAACCTAAGAGTAAATTGTAACTTGCCCTCGAAGTTATCACCATAAACATGGGTTTGGTAATCGACCCAATTGTCACATCAATCTGAATTACTCTCAATATATGCCATGTCTTACCCTTATAGTTTGATAGTACCATGTTATGTGGCCTTAGATCAATATCATGCTTTCCAAATTTCTTCAACAAGAAATGAGGCATTAAATTAACTACGACCCCACTATCAATTAAAATCTTATTTACTCTGACATTCTCAACCTTAGCCCTTATGAGTAAAGGCTTCAAGAGATTTTTCATCCCCTAATCTGACCTATCAAAGAACGTATTCTGATACTCAACACAACTGTTATTCATCCCAAAATATCACACAAGTTTGTGCTTCACCATTTCCTCTTCGTCATAATCCACTAGCTCACACCTTTGTGACATACCATATTTGATGGGAAGCACTGAAACTACATTACAAATCACGTCGATATCGTCTTCCGATCCTAATTTAAAATTATTTATCACCATGTCTTCGAATTTGAGTACTGGCTCTATCTTTGCTCTTCCTTTCGTCTTGCCTTGTATGGGTGAAAACAACTTCCTTTTTTTACTAGATTCTTAACTTAATCACCAACTTGGATTTGATATAGTTTGTTGCTATGCGAGTCAACAATCTCATTCTCTTATTTCTTCTTCTTTTGGAACCTCCTTCATTAGGTCCTTGACATTTGTTTTTTTCCCTTTGTAATTGCTGGCCCCATAAGAACGTTTCTCCGACACTTGGAACTTCTCACGATAGGTTAATGAGGAACCTCTTCCCATTTCAAATATCTTCCATTTATGGTTGTTAGATCCATGTTTTCCTTTTGGTCAATCCCACTTCCCTTGGAGAGTTTTAGATGTCAGAACATAAATGTTGGTTTTGATCCTCCAGCTCTGAATCTGCTCTTCTGGGGACTCCTTTGTCAAAATATAAATGAGGTTTATTGTTCCTCCATTTTACTTTCTCGCATTCTCTACCTCCTCAATAGCCTTTTTGAAGACGAGAAGTATCATCCCCTCCTTTGCAATGATAAAGGAAGTCGACAAGACCATCATCAAATTTGGGGTAGACAAAATTCATATTACTCGCTTTTTCGCCACCCTCTTGTTCGCCTCTATGTTTAAATCATCGCATTTCAACCATATTGATCCCTACCGTTCAACATAGTTAGTTTCTTCAATCATGTCAATCAATCTTCTTATCTTATGAATAAACTTCAATCTCTCATATTTCGTAGAATTTAACAAGATCCTAAAAGAAACATTATGAAATTTTATTCCCAAAATTATGATATTTGCAAAATCTTGTTTATTTCTTTGTTCTTATTGTGACACTTGGCGCCTTGTGTCACTAAAATTTTTCCATATGCAACCAATGATAAAATATCTCATCACATTTGGTCACATCAAAAGTATAGGTTTTCTTGGGGAATTTGTCACTCTTTTATGGTTCGGCAGGATTCTTCCCATTCGCTGGTGTAAGAACTTTACATACATATGGGGGCCCTGACTTCAACTCGGGCAAATCGACCTCGTTTCCCTCAACATGACTGTATTTTACATTCGACCCTTGATCAGTGTCATCTACGTCATAATCCACTCTTTCCTTCTTATTCCTGTTTACCCTGGCCTTTTCAGCCTTCAAGTGTTTGACTTGTCGAACTCTATTTTCTAGTTGGGCCATATCTCTTAGATAATGGGTATCCTATTTCTTTTTAATGGAGTAGTCTAAGCCCCCAACAACCATCTCGACTAATTCATGTTCAGACACTTGGGTGAAGCACCTTGTTTTCAAAAGTTAGAACCTATTTAGGTAATTGTCGATAGATTCAGCGAACTTTTGCTTTACCTAGCCAATTCCTTAAGGCTAATCTTGGATTTCCCCATATAGAATTTTTCATGGAATAATCTTTATAAACGAGTCCAATTATTGATAGAATGTGTCGGGAGTATTGTTAACCAAGTAAAAGCAATTTTTGCAAGAGAGTTGGGAAAATATTTCTTCCTTAAACCCTAGCAAACTTGGTTCACTAGTATCCCTAGCAAACTTGGTGAACTTAAAACTTTCTAACCCTCGAGAGTTTCAGATGTAATACGATTCCAACATGGGATACATAATTTGGCATTTGCAAGCCAACATTCATACCATTTTGTGCCATTTTCTTGTTGACCATGGCTGCAAGATTATTTTCCCGCTAGACCGCCTTATCGCACTTAATGGACCATTGGTCGGGCCCTAATTTTGATTGCATAAAATAACTAGCGCCATTAGACTTCCTTAGGCCTCGGTTGTTCGACTACATGGAACACAAATTGTTTTCCCTAGTTTATCGTGTTTTCCTCAAGGATTATTCCTCGTCTTGAATAGGTCGTGCGGCTTGGGTTGTACAATTAGTTGAACTTGCACCGAGGGGCACCAAATAAGTCGCAATTTGAGTCATCCGAGTTGCTACTTGGTGATAAATATTATTCTTGTTTTGAATCAAATGGTTGAATATTGTACCCATTTGTCGCAAGCAAGTTAATCATATCATGGTTGTTTTCATCCATTTGTTGTCTCAATACGCTTATAGAATTTGTGGTGAAAGTTAACATTGCTTGGGAGGAGAATCCCAAACCCAAAGGTTGGTTGGTTCAACCAAGTTTATTTATGGCTGATCCCAATCCCTGTAATGGTGAATATGTAGTCGTTTCATTATCAACAAATGCCGACGCACTTGTATGCAGACCTGCCATCATTGATGGTGACATACCGAAAGGTTGTTCACGATCATTCATAGGCATTGTTAAACGTGGCATGTAGGGCCTAAAATCACTAGCCATAGTCGGTCTACTTAGATGTGGTGACTTTGTGTTATCAGTGGGGAGAATACCACCCCACTTTGTGCAGTCGATAGTATGGTCGTCGTGCTTGTCGTGGAACTTACAACGACCGTGCCTTCCCCTGTTGTATTTGACGGTTTTTCTCCATTGTTGTTGTTATTCTTGGGATATACCATTTTCCTAACGTATCTCATAGTTGTTTTTCTAAAGTCTTTTTTTGGTTATCCTGTTGTTGCACCCCGAATTTCGCCCATAATTTTTCATCTAATTCATTTGCATCATTTGCACCAGTGATTGATAAGTAAATCAACCCATCATCGTAACATCTTGTCATAATAGATTCATTTACATCATTTTCA
The DNA here is from genome assembly GCA_021764765.1 of Vicia sativa. NCBI lineage: Eukaryota > Viridiplantae > Streptophyta > Magnoliopsida > Fabales > Fabaceae > Vicia > Vicia sativa. The sequence goes on along the minus strand of CM038795.1, from coordinate 224,707,686 downwards.
TCTAATTCATTTACATCCAAAATAATTTTCTACTTTGCATGTTGCATGTTACATTAGTACACAATTAACTTAGAAATTAAATCAATTTTTCTTTGCATCAAAGCCATTTTAATTATATTTTTATTATTTTTATTTTATTTGTGTATTTTTTAATAATATTTAAGCAATTGAAATAAATTTGTATTTTTTTAATTACATTTATTTATTTTTTATTGAAATCATATTTGTTAATAAAGAATTTAGGTTATTATTAAAAAATTGCAATTACACTTTTTATTGATTTCTTTCTAATTACTATTAATTAAATTAGCATATATTTTAGTTTTGTTTTATAATAAATTCAGTTACTAAAATTTCCTTTTTATAATAAGATAAAAAAAAGACTACAAAGGTATATAATTTTTTTTCTAATGTTCACTTTACAAAATTCAAAGAAATTAAAAAATGAGTTGATGTTGCTGCTGTTTGTCTTCTCAGGCAAAAAAAAAAATCGCACAGTTGCAACCTGAAAAGAAAAAAAAACAAATTAGTACAGTTGCAATTTCTCACACCTGTAAGATATTTGGGTATGATAATCCTGGATAACTTCGAAGAATCGTGTTCGTACACTTTCCGAACAAAGTATTTCGACCCTATTCTTGCCTGGGTTCACGATATCTTTTTGGGGATAATTCTCGAAGAACAATCTGTTTCTGGCAAAAGAAACTGATTATGAATGTAGAGAGAAAGTGTCGTTTTTCGTTGTGTGCGAAACCGAGGCCAAATGACTCCTTATATAGGAGATCAGTAACTGAAACGAAAAGGCACACCTGTTCGGAAAACGGTTATGTCGGTTGGGGAAAAGGATTCAAAATTTTCGAACGGGGTGTCATATCGATTGAACCCGTCAATCAATTTGAATATCTGAAGATACAATACACATATGTTTTTTACAATACTCTACTATTCATTCTTGACACTTTTACAAGCCATGTGTCCTTATCCATTAATATGCATATAGGAAGCCAAGTCCAAGCTTCCTGAAGCGACAAAACTTCATGCTCACATAGGTGATCCTTTTAATCTTGCACATGCATTTGCAATTTTTCAAAGAGAACCATTAAGAAGATATACTTCAACCTAGCCATTACTTGCAGGTCTGAGCACATACCTTGGGAAGATAAACACAATTGCTCCAATCTTTAACTATGATATTTCCACATTGAATTCTGCTTCTAATGTTGTATTAGAAGGGAATTGGGTATACCATAGCTAATAGATTTAAATGGACTTTAATCCCATCCCAATTACCAACTTCTTCACTAAGTCTCTAGCTAACCCCTTCGTCAAGTGGTCAGCTAAGTTTTGTTGCGACCGAACAAAATCAATAGATATCACCCCATTCATGATTAATTCCCTAATCATACTATGTCTAACACCCAAATGTCTAGACTTCCCATTGTATATTTGACTATAAGCTTTAGCCAATGTGGCAGTACTATCACAACGGATAGAAATTAGTGATATTGGTTTAGGCCACATCGGAATCTCATATACCAAGTTCCTTAGCCATTCCGCTTCTTTACCAGCAGCAGCTAATGCCACAAACTCAGATTCCATTGTGGAACTAGTTATACATGTTTGCTTCTTGGAAGCCCATGAAATGGCACCTCCCCCAAGCAAGAACACCCATCCACTTGTAGAGGATGAATCTTCAGCATTATTTATCCAACTAGCATCTGGATAACCTTCTAACACCGAAGGAAATCCCATATATGACAATCCATAATTCATAGTACCCTTCAAGTACTTGAATACCCTTGTTATCGCATGCCAATGGTGTCTACTAGGATTACTAGTAAATCTTCTCAACTTTCCAACCGCATAAAAAATATCCGGTCTAGTGCTAATCATAGCATACATCAAAGAGCCTATAGCTCTTGAGTATTCGAGTTGATCCACAAGTTTACCTGTATTTGGCATGAGTGTTTCTCCCGGATCCATGGGAGTACTTACTGGAGAAAAACTTTCATAATTGAACTTCTTGAGTATTTTCTCAATGTAATGGGATTGAGTAATTACAATCCCCTTATTCTCCCGTTTAATCTTAATACCAAGAATAACGTCCGCTTCTCCCATATCCTTCATGGAGAACTTTGATGACAGAAAATTCTTCGTTTTATCAATTTGATTTTGGTTGGTGCCAAAGATCAACATGTCATCAACATACAGACAAATGAAAACTCCTTTACCGGATGTATCAAATTTGCTATATACACATTTGTCAGCTTGGTTTAGAATGAAACCATTAGACAAAACAACCTCATCAAACTTTTGATGCCACTGCTTCGGAGCTTGTTTCAGCCCATACAACGACTTAACTAGATTACACACTTTATGCTCATTACCAGGCATTACAAATCCTTCAGGTTGCTTCATATACACTTCTTCTTCCAAATCACCATTTAGAAATGTTGTTTTGACATCCATTTGATGAATCACTAGATTATGAATAGCCGCCAAGGCAATCAACAATCTAATAGTAGTGATACGGGCAACTTGAGCATAGGCATCGAAATAATTGATCCCTTCCTTTGTCCAAGCCTTGATAACTAATCTAGCTTTAAACTTGTCAATTGTACCATCGACTTTCATCTTCTTTTTGAAGATCCATTTGCAACCCAATGGTTTGCAACCTGGTGGTAAATCAGATAATACCCAAGTATTATTTTCCATGATAGAACCAATCTCTTCATCAATTGCTTCTTTCCAAAACCGTAGTCTCGAGATTTCATGACTTCATCATAATGCTCTTGGATCCTCCTCTATACTATAGCAATAATAGTATTGAGTATCAATCTGATCCTTTGATCCCTCAACCAAATATAGTTGAAAATCAGATCCATAAGTTCTAGATTTTCTAGCTCGTTTGCTCCTACGAGGTTCAAGTGTCTCACTTGGCACATCGTTTGAATAATCATCCCTTAGAGATTCATCTAAATTAGGTATAGAAATATTTGGTCTAGGTATAGAAAAGAAACAATTCTCATCAATATGACATCTCGATTCTATTATCGTGTTAATAGAAATCGAGTCATTAGGTTCTATAACATAAAACCTATAGGCCTTGAGTGCTCAAAGATATCCAACAAAGATGCAAGCTATACCCTTTTCACCCAAAGTTTTCCTTTTTGGGTCCGGAGTCTAACGACGACCCTACAACCCCAAACACGAAATGTTAAGTCAATGCTTTATACCAAAGTTCATATGGGTAGTCTTGTTCCTTTTATTAGGAACCCTATTTAACAAATAGCAAGCCGTTAACATAGCTTCTCCCCAAAACCCTTCACTCACTCAGAGTAGGATAACATATGCTCACCATTTCTTTAAGAATTCTATTTTTCCTTTCACCACACCATTTTGTTGAGGTGTATAAGGTGCCGTAGTTTCATGAATGATTCCTACGGACCGAAAAACACAGGATCATAATATTCACCACCTCTATCTGTACGTAATGTTTTAATCAGCACATTCTGTTGCACTTCAACTTCAGTTTTATAGATTTTAAATTTATCTAAGGCTTCATCCTTAGTGTGCAACAAATAAACATAGCAGAATCTAGACGCATCATCTATGAAAGTGATAAAATATTTTTTATGCCCTAATGATGGAGTAGCATGCAAATCACATAAATCACTATGTATCAACTCAAGAATGATAGATTTCCTTGTTATACTTTTAAAAGGTTGCCTAGTGGTCTTTGTTAACATGCAAGTTTTACACTTTTCTACATTTTCATTAAAACTAGGAATTAAATCATCTTTAGACATTTCATGCATTCTTTTATAATGTACATGTCCTAGACGAGCATGCCATAACGAAAAATTGATAACATTCGACGAGGACATAAATACAGAACCAGAATCATTAGGAACTCCATTCAAATTCATCATAAACATACCATTATTATAATATCCAAATCCTACAAACACACCATGAAATTCCTGGCAGCAGATACGTGATGTCACAGAGAATGTTATGGCACAAGATTCGACACTGCTAACAATTCACACAAAAATATAAATAGCAAGAAACAACAAACTGCTTACCCAGCTCAGGTATAACAACACCTACATCCGGGGCTACCAAGCCAGGAGGAAATTCACTATCAAGAGAATTAATTCAGAATAAACCAACCTTTATCTCCTTCACTTAAAACCTACCCAATGCAACTTCAATCTAAGTCCTACTTAGACCTGAGTTCCTACTCACTCCCCCTCAATCACAGCAGTGATATCAACCTATTGAATAATTGAATTGTGAAGACAAACTTCAATAAACTATCTTGATTTTGCTTCAAAGCTTTAATCAAGAGACAAACCACTCGTGCTTCAAAGCTTTGAGTGGTAAACTACCCTTACAAACAAATCCTAGTCCAAAGCACTTATCAATTGATAATTGTTTGGCTCACAAGAGTAACTAGAATTACACAAATTACAACCTCGCTAAATCTTCAATACAGCTCAAGGGCGCAGAAGAAAGTAAGTGGTTCTATTCCTTTATAGAAGCAATCCGAAAACTTGGGCTTCCATAAAATAGTTAGGTTCACTTAATTAATCCTAAAACTTGGTCTTTTCAACAACCAATTTAGTTTTAATTAAGATTAACCTAACATCCACGTGAGCATGCAATCTAATAATGTAAAACATAATAAAGCACCTCAACAAACTTCCCGAAAATCTCAGAAAATGATTCGTAATGTATCAAACACATCAATGTCATAACATCCGTTATGACATCGAATATTTTCAGAATTCCAAAGACAACTTTTAACTTCCAGTTCTGAGCTGTACTTAAAGCATCCTTGTCAAGTAGGATTTATCTTCAATCTCTGAATGTCATGACATTTATCAAGACATTGCCATAGCCTAGTTTTACCAAAAAGTAATGCCAACCTAAAACACTAACAAACTCCCCCTTTGGCACATTTTTTGCTAAAAAAACTTAACAGATCAGAGAACCTATGTAGCAGAAGAAAACAAACTAGTTCTAAGCTATCCTAAGCTTAAAGAAACCAGAACTTAGAGAAGATAAATTCTACCCATACAAATTTCCCAATTTCCCATAATTGCCCACATAAAAATTTCCATACAACTTCCTCAAGTGTCACACATATACTTCTCCCCCTTTTTAGCCTCAAAGGGGCCAAAGGAACCAATACAAATACCCCAACATTCAATCATATATTAGAGAACAGTACCATAACAATTTAAAGTTACAATTATCCAAAATAGGGAAAAAGCAGAACAAAGTCTTCAACAAAACAGAAACAGGAAACATCTAAGCAACAAGCTTTCAAATCAAGTGCTCTCTTCTCCTGAAGCACTGTGAAAAGAAGCATCTTTGGAGTAGTCTTCAGCTCCATCCATCTTCCTCTTCTTCACAATTTGTGTCCTCTTGGGTCTAGAGACACCACCAACAGTTTTAACCCTTCTCTTCCTTTCAGAAGGATCAGCCTTGTTGTTCTTTTCAGCCTTAGAGACATCTTCAGCCAGCTTTTCTTTATTAACAGCAGGGGACTCAATGCAAGTATCATCAATACACACTTCAGGATCTTTAACAGATGGATTAACAGCATTCTTGACATGGAAATCAGCAGAGGTTTCGTGACGTAATCCATGGGTTTTCTTGACGTGATCATCAGATGTCTTGACATTCTCAGTGACATCTGGATCAGCTGCTAAGCTAGGGCTAGCAGATTGTTGGTTTAGAGGGACAGAAACCCCAGGTACATAGTAGTTTTCATTTAGGATCCTAGTGACTATCCTAGTAATGGCTTCTTGCACATACCTAGAACCTTCTATTTGCTATTTCTCGGAGGCATGTATGAAGATGGCTCATAGGTCTTACCTGCAGAGAGAAGTTAGAGCTCTTTGGCATCCCAGGTGCGCTTGACTTCCTCATGGTCAGTTGCCATTGTACGTAGAGGAACGTCCTTCACAGGTTTAACATTCATGGCTTCAGGGCTTGCCCTAATCTCAGCCATGGTAGGAGATGAACAGCCAGAATCTTGGGATGATGAGGAGGATGAAGACATATTTTGCTGAGATATTCTGAGGAAGTGAGAACAGGAATGGCAGAAAGTTTGAGAGTATCGTTTGGATGAAGAGAATATGATACTTTCAAATGAAGAAACTATTAAAGGGAGGAGTCTCTTCCTATTCTTGAATCCTTTAAAAATAAGAGGAAAATAATTAAATGACCCACTTATAATTAATTGAAATAAAAGGTCTCTTCCATTCCTCGTTGTAAGCAATCTTAATTGCTACAATTCCTCATATTGACAAATATCCAGTTTGCCCCTTAAATTTTCAAACTGACTAGCATCAAGAGCTTTAGTAAAAATGCCAGCTAGTTGAAGTTCAGTGACTACATGTTCCAATTTAATCACTTTTTCTTCTACAAGGTCTCTGATGAAGTGATGTCTAATGTCAATGTGCTTAGTCCTACTGTGTTGTATAGGATTCTTTGAAATATTAATAGCACTTAGGTTGTCACAAGACAATGTCATGACATCCTGTGACATTGTACTCAACAAGATTCTTCATCCGCACCATTTGAGACCAACCGCTACCACCGCTATGTATTCAAATTTCGCAAAGGATAAGGACACACGCTTTGCTTCTTGAACCAAGAAACAAGGTTGTTCCCTAAGAAGAAGCATCCTCCGTAGTGCTTTTTCCTCATCAAGACTACCACCCAATCAAGATCACAATAACTGCATGTAATTGGTTCACATCCATGAGAATACGTACCATAATTGCAAGTACCACTCACATACTTCGTAATTCTTTTCACCGGTTGATGTGACTTACTTTAGGTTTAGCTTGGTATCTTGCACATACCCCAACAACAAATGCAATGTCGTCTCACGGTCATATACAACAAGCTTCCTATCATGCTTCTATACAAACTTTGATCAACATTTTCACCACTTGTGTCCTTGGACAACTTCAAATGTGTAGAGCAGGAGTCCTTTTATGGTCGGCATTCTCCATTCCAAACTTCTTGACAATATTCCTTGCATACTTGCTCGTGAAAGGAATGTTGAGTCTTCCATCCGTGTGACTTGTCCAAGAAAATAAGTTAACTCTCCCATGAGGCTCATTTCAAACTCAGCTTGCATTTGATTGGCAAAATGTTTCACCATTTTGTCTGACATTCCTCCAAATACTATGTCATCAACATAAATTTGAGCCACCATTATCTTTCCTCCTTTATTCTTGACAAAGAGGGTTTTATCCAAGGCTCCTTTCCTATAACCTTTATCAGTAAGGAACTTTGTCAGCCTTTCATACCAAGCCCTAGGAGCTTGCTTCAGACCATATAAGGCTTTCTTCAACTTGTAGACATGGTCAGGAAACTTTGGATCCACAAAGCCTTTAGGCTGCTGTACATATACCTCCTCATTCAAATATCCATTTAGAAAGGCACTTTTCACATCCATCTGAAACAACTTGAATTTCAGAATGCAAGCAACACCAAGCAATAATCTGATTGATTCCAGTCTAGCCACAGGAGCAAAGGTCTCATCAAAATCAATCCCTTCAACTTTAGTGTATCCCTGAGCAACAAGTCTTGCTTTGTTTCTGGTGACAACCCCTTCTGCATCAGACTTGTTCTTGTAGATCCACTTTGTGCCAATGATGTTTGTTCCTTCTGGTCTAGGAACCAACTCCCACACTTCATGTTGCTTGAACTGGTTCAATTCATCTTGCATTGCTCCAATCCAGTATTCATCAGTTAGAGCCTCTTTGACATTCTTTGGCTCAATCTTTGACACAAAACAAGAGTTTGAGACAATTTATCTGGATCTTGTAATGACTCCACTGGTAGGATCTCCAATGATGAGTTCCTTTGGATGATCTTTCTGAATTCTGATGGAAGGATCTTTGTTAGCTTCCTCCGTTCGCACTTTGGTGATGTAGGACAGCACATCATTCTTATCGGAAACTTGTGGTGATGTCTCAAACCATGTCTCAACATCATATGGAACATTGTTTTCTACCAGATGATCATCAACAATGACATTAATAGACTCCATCATAACATTTGTCCTGGAGTTGAATACCCTATATGCTCTGCTGTTTGTAGAGTATCCCAGAAAGATGCCTTCATCACTTTTGGAGTCCATCTTTCTCCTTTGATCACGATCTGTCAGAATATAACATTTGCTACCAAATACATGGAAATACTTCACAGTAGGTTTTCTTCCCTTCCACATTTCATACAGGGTAGAAGATGCTCCCTTTCTCAAGGTAACCTTGTGGACATAGTGTCGTATTCATAGCTTCAACCCAAAATGCATAGGAAGTTTTTAGCATGAATCATTGCTCGTCGATTCCTCAGATAGTCCTGTTTTTCCTTTCCACAACTCCATTTGTTGAGGAGTTATAGGAGAAGAGAACTCATGATTGATACCTTCTGAGGAACAAAATTCATCAAACTTGCTATTTTCAAACTCCTTTCCATGATCACTTCTGATTCTGACAATGCAGCTTCTTCTTTTGAAGTCTTTTGCACAATTCTTGAAGACATCAAACACATCAGATTTTTCTTTGATGAAGTTTATCCAGGTAAATCTTGAAAAATCATCCACAACTACATAGGCATATATTTTTCCACCAAGACTTTCAACCTGCATGGGTCCCATCAAGTCCATGTGTAACAGCTCCAGTACCTTGGAGGTGGTCAGATGTCTAGACATTGGATGTGACATTCTGGTTTGCTTTCCAACCTGACATTCACCACATACTCTTCCTTCATCAATATGTAGTCTTGGAATCCCTCTAATAGCCTCCATGGAAATGATCTTTTTCATCCCTCTAAGATGCAAATGACCAAGCTTTTGGTGCCATGTTTAACCTCATTTTCATCCTTGGTAGTAGAACATACAGTGGACAGGTTAGTGTTTTCAGGCTCCCACAAATAACAGTTGTCCTTTGATCTGACTCCTCTCATTACAATCTCTTGTTTATCATTAGACACAATACATTCAGACTTGGTAAAGTTGACCTTAAACCCGAATCACACAGTTGGTGATACTTATGAGATGGCCAAACCCTTTACTAGCAGTACCTTATTTAGGTTTGGAACTCCAGGGCAGTTCAAGTTTCCAACACCTTTGATTTCACCTTTAGCTCCATCTCCAAAAGTGACATAACTGGTAGTATGATGTCTGACTTCATTTAGGAGGGTCTTGATTCCAGTCATATGCCTAGAGCAGCCACTGTCAAAGTACCAGTCTTCCTTGGCAGAAACTCTAAGGGAAGTGTGAGCTATCAATGCTGCAGTCCTCTTCTTCCACTGTTGAGTGTAGGGAGCCTTGTTGCTCTTAGGATTGACATAAGGAGTCTGATTAGGATATCCATGTAGTCTATAGCAAAAAGGCTTTATGTGACCAAACCTCCCACAATAATGACATCTCCATCTTTGAAACTTTTTATTCATGTTTCTCTGATATTGATGTTGTACCCAATGTTGTGACATCTGCTTTGACATTGGATTATTAGGTCTGTTCTTCTTCTTGTTATCAGCAAGTTTCTTTGCAGCCACATACCCAGAACCAGACACATTTCCTGCTTTATGTTGTGACATCTGCTTTGACATTGGTTTCCCATGCCTCTTCTTCTTCTTGTCACCAATGTTTCTTTTCACATATCCTAGACCATGCTTATTTCATTTTGTCCAAGTCAAGGATTTCTTCCAACTTATCGCCCCAAGAGTCAAGATGATGACTTAGACATCCGATCAAGCTTGGAATTCAACACTATAATTTCACCGTTGAGATGACTTATAGTGACCGATTTTCCTTCTTCTCACTTCCACTTGACATTTTCGCCTCCAACTTCTCAATCGCCTTTTTCGCTTTCATTCTCACGACATACTTCACCACTTCGATACATGCCTTGTAAGTATCAGAAGTTCTTCAAAGGTCACTTCCTCATCACTAGAGTCATTATCGAATTACAACTTCCGTAGTGCAAGGACAAGTTTCACACCTCTCGTAGTCACTACTTGAATCACCATCGACCAAGTGATGCCCATTCCTTTCTTTTGTTTCTTAAGAAAGGTAGGACATTCACCTAATATGCCCATATCCTTCACATCCATGACACCGACCTCCGACTTTTTCTTTTGACTTGGGTCTTCACCGAGTCATAAAATCACGATGTCGATGGAATGTTCTTGACATTTGACCTTGACTTTGGATCAATCCTCTTGATGAGCTTGTTGAACTGTCTTCCAAGCATAGCTATGGCTTCAGATATCTCCTTATCATCCTCCTTGCATCCCTCTCCAGTATTGGATACAAGTGCTATGCTCTTGTTTTTCCTGTCAACAGTTTCACTGATTCCCATCTCAAAAGTCTGGAGAGATCCAACAAGTTCTTCCACCTTCAAGGTGCTGATGTCCTGAGTTTCCTCTATAGCAGTCACTTTCATTGCAAACCTTTTAGGCAATGATCTGAGAATCTTTCTCACCAACTTTTCTTCTGACATCATTTCACCAAGAGCTCCTGAGGTGTTAGCAATCTCTAAGATATTCATGTGAAACTCATGAATGGTCTCATCTTCCTTCATCTTCAGATTCTCAAATTCGGTAGTGAGCATCTGAAGTCTTGACATTTTAACCTTGGATGTCCCCTCATGAGTAGTCTTGAGAGTGTCCCAAACATCTTTGGCAAGTTCACACTGATGAACTAGTCTGAAGATATTTCTGTCAATTCCATTGAATAATGCATTCAATGCTTTAGAGTTGCCCAGTGCAAGCTCTTCTTCTTCTTTGCTCCATTCTTCCTCAGGTTTCAAAACAGTAGTTCCATCCTTCTCAAGCTTGGTGGGATGTTCCATCCTTTGTCAGCAGCTCTCCAAGCTTTAATATCCAGTGACCTCAAAAAGGCAACCATACGTGGTTTCCAGTAATCATAATTAGATCCATCCAGAATTGGTGGTCTATTTCCAAATACACTTTCCTTTTCCATAACGCCAGAAACTATTATCCCTAGATCTCACCCAGAAATAACAAGCAGGGTGCCTGCTCTGATGCCAATTGAAATTCCTGGCAGCAGATACGTGATGTCACAGAGAATGTTATGGCACAGTATCTGACACTCTGTTAACAATTCACACAGTAAATATAAATAGCAGTAAAGAACACAACAAACTGTTTACCCAGTTCAGTGTATAACAACACCTACATCTGGGGGCTACCAAGCCAGGGAGAAAATTCACTATCAGTAGAATTAATTCAGGAATAAACCAACCAGTTTATCTCCTTCACTTAAAACCTACCCAATGCAACTTCAATCTAAGTCCTACTTAGACCTGATTTCCTACTCACTCCCCCTCAATCACAGCAGTGATATCAACCTATTGAATAATTGAATTGTGAAGACACACTTCAATAAACTATCTTGATTTTGCTTCAAAGCTTTAATCAAGAGACAAAACACTCGTGCTTCAAAGCTTTGAGTGGTATACTACCCTTACAAACAAATCCTAGTCCAAAGCACTTATCAATTGATAATTGTTTGGCTCACAAGAGTAACTAGAATTACACAAATTACAACCTGCTAAATCTTCAATACAGTTCAAGAGGCGCAGCAACAAAGTAAGGGTTATATTCCTTTTATAGAAGCAGTCCTGAAACTTCAGTTTTGGGCTTCCATAAAAATAGCTAGGGTTCACTTAATTAATCCTAAAAACTTGGTCTTTTCAACAACCAATTTAGTTTTAATTAAGATTAACCTAACATCCACGTGAGCATGCAATCTAATAACAGAAAAACATAATAAAGCAGCCCAACAAACTTCCTGAAAAATCTCGGGAAAAACAGATTTTGCAGAACAGAATGTCACACTGAATGTCATAACATCTGTTATGACATCAAAATATTTTATGCAGAATTCCAGCACAGCTTTTAGCTTCCAGTTCTGAGCTGTACTTAAAGCATCCTTGTCAAGTAGGATTTATCTTCAATCTCTGAATGTCATGACATTTATCAAGACATTGCCATAGCCTAGTTTTACCAAAAAGTAATGCCAACCTAAAACACTAACACACCAGACTTTGATAAAACATATTTATCGGATTCACACACTTGCTTGTATCCAAGCTTATTTAATACAGGACCAAAAATTAAATTCTTACGTAATTTAGGAACATACAAAACATTAAACAAAGTAATAGTCTTTCCAGAACTGAATTCTAGCACCGCGTTTCCTTTGCCTTCAACGGGAGCGAAGTGATCATCTCCCATGTAGAGGACATAACCATCTTCCACTGAAACAAGAGTCTTGAACCAGAAACGATCCTTGCAAACATGTGTTGTGGCACCAGAATCAATCCACCACGCGGCAACATCATCCTGCACATAAAATGCTTCAGAATTTAGAGAAACCGAATGTTTAATCAAACTATTCAAATCTCGAATTGATTTCTGACCTTGGTTTTCGGAGTGGTCCTTAGACCCCTTTCCTGGACCACTTGCATTCGCGTTGTCGTGCTTTTTGCCGAAACGGAAGTCCTTCTTGAAGTGGCATGTTTTGCCACACTTCCAGCATTCTAGTTTCGGTTTCTTGTTAGCACCGAAACTGACTTTTTTGTTCTTGAAGGCACGCCTCTTTCCTTTGTTTTTGTTGTAATCGTTCTTACCACCCTCTTCGATCATATTAACCGAGGGTCCAGCAATTTCTTTTCCCTTTCCTTTGTCATCTTCATGCGCCTTAGAGATTCTTCTATGCAAACATGACTTCAAGTTGGATCAAAGATGCCTGCTTTTTCCATGTTTCGATTGTGTTTGAAATCCTTCCACGAAGGAGGCAACTTGTCTATGATGCTTGAGATAGATATTGTTTCATCCATCTTCAATCCGTTGTGTGAACTGTCCAAGGATTTGGAGGAGTTCATTGAATTGTTCCATGATGCACCTCGATTCAACCATTTTGCAATTGTTGAAATCGGTTACCAGAAACTTTTTACTGGATGAGTCCTCTCGCCATGTACTTGGATTCAAGACAATCCCACAATTCTTTTGCAGATTCCACGCTTTGGTAAATATCAAATAAGGAATCGGACATACCGTTAAGAATGTGCCTCGTGACATGTAGTCGCTTCTCCCACTTTGATCTCTGCGCCTCATATTTTCGATCGAGTCATTCTCCGTAAATTCGGAATCGTAGACAGGATTTGTACCACCTTCAACGTTGTCAACATGAAATGCATCTTCTCAAATCAAGTCTTGTCCTTGAAACTTGTCCAATTTTCCAAGTTTGTAGTCATCTCCTCGATGGTGCTTCCTCCACCATGCTTATCGTAAATTACTTTGTTCGCTTATTAGATATTTGGGTATGATAATCCCGGATAACTTCAAGAATCGTGTTTGACATTTTCCGAACAAAGTATTTCACCCTATTCTTGCCTCGGGTTCACGAAATCTTGTGGGGATAATTCTCAAGAACAATCTCTTTCGAAAAGAAACCGATTACGAATGTAGAGAGAAAGTGTCGTCAGTGTGCTAAACCGAGGCCAAATGACTCCTTATAGAGATCAATAACTAAACGAAAAGACACACCTGCTCGAAAACGAGTGGGGCTACCAAGACCCCAGGTGGCTTCACTTTGGAACCCCATTTCAATTATTCATATTCAATTATACATTGGCTCGACGAGCGGCACCCGCACTTCCATAACTCGCTTCCAAGCTTAACGATAATTGCATCGGCCTTTAGTAAATCACATTACTACTAAAATACATTGGTGATACTAAAATCACCAACAACACCTCTCCACTACCCAATTTCACTAACAATACCAGCTCACAAATTCTGTCCTATAAACTTCACCTCTAAGTTTTCTCTCTATCCTTATCCTTTCCATTGTAAATTCTCTGTTATGCCCTCACTCTTTCACTCATATATAACAACATCATCTTCCTTTCATCTAGATGGCAATAAAAGACACAAAGAATATCACATTATGATCACCCTACATACTTTTCTTAACCCTCACAAAAAACCACCGAAAATACTCTTCATCACTCATTGCTCCCTCAACTCATCCATACATAAACAACTCACAACCACTGCAGCTTCTACATCCACAACCCATCCAAAAATCACTCATCACTGCTTCTATCTCCAATCTTCATTCCCTTCATACAACTAACATTATCATCATCCTCAAACCATCCTCCACGCTCTTCATATTCCAAAGACCTTCACTGAAGCCAATTGCTCCATTCACCAACTTTCAACAACAACCACAAATTTCATGTATCACGCAGAAGAGCTTATCCGATTCAGATCCGAAATCGCGAGAAAGCACAAAAGCAAAGAATCATACCGAGAAGATTTTGAGGTCGAGACGCTTTTTGTAGCTTCTATTTTGTTGCATTTTTCGCTACACAAGATGTAGATTTGGGTATAAGGGTTTATTTGGAGATAAGGGTTTGTTGATTTTGCTCATATGTTTTTGTCGATGCCTCATGTTGTTCTTGAGATTGGAAGAGAAAGATGAGCATGATAGAATAGTTTATGATTCCACGATTTGTTTTATTTTAAAATGTTTTATATATTTTTTTTAAAGAAAAAAGTTTTAATTAATGATGAATGTGTCAAGTTTTAAATGTTGGTTTTAATTACAAGTAAAGTTGGAGAGAGTGTGTGTCAAAGGTTTCTACCGTATCAAAAGAAAGAGGAAACTTGTTTGGATTTCTCTCACATGCTCTATTTTCTCTCTTTTTTTTATTATTTATTTTAACTTTTTTATTTTGTTGTTTTATTAAAAATCTCTCAATTTTAATTATGTTTTTTTGTTTGTAAGTTGACAAGTGGGTGTTAATAGGTCTTTGAATAATTCTTTTTTTATTAAATAGGGTGTCTGTCCAGGTTTTTTTTTGGGTTAAAACTCATTTATTTTCATTAGTGTTTTTTTAATTAAAAAAGAGTTTTAATAGGTGGTTTGTTTTTTTAGTGATTTGTTTTAAATTAAATAAGATTTTAATTAATAAAAATGGTTAAGTGAGATTTAAGGGTGGGACGATTTTGTTCCACTTTTATCTCAATTGTTTTAATATATATTTTCTTTTCAATAATAATTCTTTCCTTTTATTTAAAAATAATTTTTTATATTTTTGATATGATATTTCTTTTGTTTGTTAAAAAAATAGATGGTTTTTTAATTTATAGGCATAGCACATTTATTTCATTTCACACCCAAAGCCCAATTTTCTTATATTTCTTGATTTTCTTTTAAAAAAACTTATTATTTTCTCTATTAAGTTTTAATTTAAAATCATAAAGAACATTTTTATTTCTATCTTAGCTTCTAAAAATATATTTTCACAAAAAAATCAAAAATAAATTTCTTTTAAATATATGTTTAGACTATTTTCCTTTAAGTCTTAGAATTATTTTCTTCACCTTACTTGAACTTCTATTTATTTGTACATTTATATAGATTTGTAATTGTTTCATCTCCATTTGTAATGTATCCCACTCTCATGAGATGTAATAGTTAGTTAAATATTTTATTGCTTTATTCAGTTATTCATCATATGTGCACAAATCGCTTTCAAAAGAACTAATACTCGATCATGAAGTCATTTTTAACCTTGAATTGACAAAGCTTTAGCATCAGAATCACACACATGGTGCACATACCACGCTTTTGGGCTTACAATGAGGCTTTAGTTGCTTAGTTAAAATTCATTTAATTATCTAATTAGGTTATTTAAAATTGATTAGTTCATCTAATTAATTTTTTAATCTAATTACTTGATTAAATTTTGTTTAATAAGTCGATTAAATTTATTTTGTGCATGCACGTACACAATTGTTAATTGTCTTATCATTTGTGCAAGCCACCTTGTATGAGCTTTTATCAATTATACTTCCATGAATGTTCGCAACTATTCGCCTCATCTTCATTCTCGCGCCTTGGTCCACATACCACATTTCTCATTCAAAAAAGGGTCTCATGGTAGAGAATAGACATTTGTCTATTCTCTCGAGATTAATCAAGCTTTCTTGGTTAATCATAGCCCAAATTAATTCTCCTCTCGTTGTCATTCACCACTTTTATAATAAATTCTCAAACCTCGATCCAATGTCAAGTTGTTTTCAAAAATGTTTTCACAAAAAAAATTAGAATGGTATTTGTTTAAGTCATTGGATGATTGCCCAATGACTTACACGAATTTAAAGTCTTTAGGTTATTGGATGGTAGCCTAATAAGGTAAATACTTTTATCCATTCGAAATACCTAACAAGAGTGAACCTCGCTTCACTTCACCATTTTCATAATAAACTTTTGGGACGAGATGATTGATTGAGCTCACTCACCGTTTTCTAGTATTTGAATCATTAGATGATAACCTAATGTTTCTTGCTTGTCATCCACAATTAAAATCAATTCAACTCATTAAACCTTGCCCACGCAAGTCCTTTTTCAAACTCACATCGCTCACACGCGATCTTCTTTCGCCACACGCCGAATTGCACTAGTGATGTCTTATCGTCCACGTACGATTAAGCTCCTACTTTCATAAATAAAATCAACCAACCAAAAAATATTCTCGCAACCGAGAACTACGTAAGCTCTGACTTTCCCATCGCACTTGGGGAATACGTAGACACGAGATTCTAACATCTTGGCGAGCACACTTTCAAAAAATTAAAACATGTCTCATCTTTTCGCATAGTAATTAGAAGATAACAAATTAACACACTAACCACACAAACATGCTTATAACTAAACGGGTCTCATCGAGTACGATGGATGTGAGGGGTGCTAATACCTTCCCCTTGCATAACCGACTCTCGAACCTGCATCTCTTGGTCTCAAAGACCATTTCATTCTATTTCAATTTCACATTTCAGTTCTTGGGTTTTATTTATATTTCTGCTTTCCTCTTTAGAAATAAATAAAGTTAGATGACGACTTCATTGTTTTGTAATCGAATTAGTAAAAATTTTCGATGGCATCAACACCTATAACTTCTCAATCTCACGATACCAAGGTTTTGAGAAGTTTCATGAATGAAGAGCATGCATATTTTTATGATAAAATGAAAACTTTTGCACAAAAGGGTCGATCGGTGTGCCAACTTATTTATTGGGAAATATAGTAAACAAATACAAGTTTGAATTTACTTAAGAAATTAAACTCAAAAGATCTCGTGCATATAAGTGCAAAATTTGTAAGTTTGAACATGTTTGACATTGAAGTTGAAAATGATGAAAAGATAGGAAAAGGAAGGAAATTTGAACATAGTAAAATAATTAATGCAATAAATGACTTGAAAAAAAAATAAAGAACTAAATTCATAAAGTAGAACGCAAAACACACATTTTTTTATCACTCATTTCTCTTAACACTGATACGTTGAGTTTATAGAACTTGTCTGTTAAAATGCATACCCTAAAACTATAAACAAACAATGTTTATATACTAGTTCTAATGAAACCTCGACTTAGCAAAATGCACCACGTTCTCAACGCCATACAACCTTCGCCTTTGCAAAATTTTACACGTATTTTTGAATAACTACTTGATCTTATCCGCTTTAGTCTCGTTCAATTGGGCGTTAGACTTTATTAGAAAACTCGAAATTCCACTAAATCCAAAATGGTTGCATATCTTTGGTCTTCATACTAGTAAATATTCAACCAAAATTATTATTGTCCTTTGACAAGACAGATTCTCAATCAACATTAAAATTCATGGTCAATATTTGATTATTTTGACGTGAAGACAATAACTAATTTTTAAAATAGTTTCTAATCACAAAGTTCAACCTTGTGGGGAAAATATGAGGTAACAAATATACATTAAAATTATTTTTAATTGTAATGAAATACAAACCCTTTTTATTGATTAATCTCTGAATTGTGATAACTACAAATTTAAGCTACATTAAATTTCTTGTAAGAAAAACTCTCTAATTGGTTGTCGAAATTGAATCTAAAATTTGTTTGTAAATGTGTTTTTTTTTTCTTTCTATTTCAAATAGCCATACTTTTCTATTTTGGACTAGTTATTAATATTTTTATACGTTTTGTGAAGTCAACCAACTATGAACTGATCAATAAGCATTTTCTACTACAAACATATGGATTCATAAACAATTAGACTGTGCTAGAAGAAAACAGAGAAGGAGAGAGACGAGACTTTTTCTGTTTGGTATTCTAATATGAGTATTCCATATAAATAAAATTACAAACCATAATTAACTATGCTAAAATGTGAAAAAGCAATTGACTATATAAATTTATTCATACAATCAAAGTATTTACTCTATTTCTTCAATCACTTCAAGATCCAAATTCATATATTCAGCTGAAATTGTAGGTCCAAAAGGGTTGGAGGGAACTTTCAACTTGTCTCCATTTCCCTGCAGCATTTGCATCACAGTTTTCATAGTCGGACGGTGCATAGGCTGCCACTGAATGCACCAAAGTCCTACAATTGCCAATTTTTCGCAATTCTAAAATCTCCTTCATCATCTATAGGGATTTGTATATCTCGCCTTCAAGCAAATTGTGGATCCAATCTGGATATAGAACTTGAAAATCGCTTCGCTTATGGTTGTGTTTATATTCTTTCTTCCTCCAACAATCTCCAATAGCAACATACCATAACTATATATATCAGACTTATAAGAAACTTTTCCGAAATTTCTAGAAAAACTTCGGTGCCATGTATCCTAATGTCCTCTAGCGTCATTATAGATACAATACTTTGATTTTTCGAGTACATCTTAGCCAAACCAAAGTCTGTAATTTTTGGGTTGAAATTGTCATCAATCAATACATTATGTGGATTAATGTCAAAGTGAAGAATTCTTTGATCACATCCCTGATGAAGATATTCAATCCCATTCGCTATACCTAAAGCAATTTGTTGTAACTTGTTCCATCCAAAGAAACTATCTTTGTTGTTCGGGGGAGAAATGAATTTCTGCAACGAACCATTTGGAAAAAAGTCATATACTAGAGCACGGTGAAATCCATCCGCGCAAAAGCCAAGCAAACGAACAACATTGAGATGATGGATTTTGCCCATGGTTCCAACTTCATTTATGAACTCTTTCCCATCTCCCTCGGCGTTATTGAGCATCTTAACCGCGACCAATATTTGGCTTGATAGTTTACCTTTGTAAACAGCTCCATGAGCTCCTTCGCCTAATTTCTCCTTAAATTTATCAGTGATTCTCTTTATGTCAGCGTAGGAGAACCGGTTGGATTTAATGCCTTTTGATCCTTCAAAAAGTTTTCGATTCTTGTATGATCTTCGCTTTTCATTTTGAAATGGCGATGAATTTGAACAATAGCACCGAGCACAAGGACTAGCAAAGTGGATCCGATTATTACACCTACAAATTTATCATTCAATATTCTTAAAAATCTCAAGTTAATAATAAAAGGAAAGTAAAAAAAACAAAACGAACAAAGATTGTGTGACTCTCACCGGCAGAGGTTAAAACAATGAGTATCAACTTCTTGTTTGATTTATGTTCACATTTCAAGCATCGTATGTCAAAATCAGTTTCAAACCATGTCCATGAGAGCATGTTTGATTGAATACTAAATGCATCATGTGAAAAAACACGATCAAACAATTTGGTGCAGTATACTAAGTCAGATTGAACTATACTTTCTAATGTTGAATCAGCGACATAAATTGGACAAGATTTCATATCTTGTGGTCTATCGTTCATTTGGTAGTTTCTGAGTTGCAATACTGAAGAACAGTTGAAAAAACTAATGTTGTAAGGTTGAGGAAATTGGGGGACATGAGACTTATTAAAAGGGAAAACTGATGAAAAGTTGTGGTCAAGTACGAGCTGTGGTAGACAGTTTCCAGGATCAGATAGATATACCCAATGGTATCTATAATCAATGTCAGTGATGATGAGTTTCAAAGGGCAGGATGAGTAGGAAATTCAAGAATCTTCATGTTATGTGTACAGTTGAGCTTGAAGGGACATTGAATGGGTGCATCATCCAAACATATTCCAAGTCTCATTAGCAACAACAGCAGCAGTGCGAGTATTGTCATAAGTGACATGTTAAAGAAAATCTTGCTTAGAAATTTTGCATAATTTCACACATAGCAATATAGAACAGCAAAATATTATGCATTTAAAATAGAAAATAATTATGCTATAAAAATGTTATAGATTAGGAACCATTCAAAGTCCCAAGACTATATTTAATAGTAATACTACATCACAACGTCATTTAAGGAAAACAAATTCTTAATAATTGAGGTATATGCTGTAGAAGTCAAGAACGATGGCTCAATGACTTTGACACAGAAAGTTACAGTTTTGTCCTTACAACTAGTGTGTTCATTCATAATGAGTTTTGTTAGAATAATAATATAAGTGTCCATATGGGAACATACCACTCATTTATCACTTTAAGATTTTTGGTGAATAAGTGATGATCTTTACAAAAGTGCATAATCCTCGAACTCTGATAATACTCCTAGTAATTCCTCAATAAGGTTGAGGCATTGAATGACTGTTTTGTCCTTCTAGTTAGACTTTGATTTATATCAATACTCCCGTAAGTACCCCCAACAAGTTTGACGCATTGAATGACTATTTTGTCCTTCTAGTTAGTCTTTGATAATGGTGTGTGTTTTCATTCCAGCATAACCAGTCATGAACAAACAGATGGAGTCATTTTCATGCTTCCTCCAAATATTGATGCTAGTTGTTGTGATACCATTGCATAATCATCATCAAACATGTGACGCAACAAACACTAATAACCAAACACACTGTCCACCTTCTTCCTGTGGAAAACTCAGCAACATAAAGCATCCATTCCGACTAAAAGATGATCCAAAAATCTGTGGTGATATAAGATACGAGTTTTCGCGAAAACAACATGACAGTGTTAGATCTATTTTCAGGTAAATACTATGTGAAATCAATAGACTACAAATACTACACAATCAGAGTAGTTGACCCTGGAATTGTTGAAGGTGATTGCTCCACCATTCCCCGGTATTTCTTAACCGCAGCCAATTTCACAAGCTCTTACAATCTTGACTACCACGGTGATCCATACGAAGTTGGTGGTCAATCTTATTTTGGGCATGTAGTATACTTGAACTGTAGCAAGCCAGTGAAGAACGATCCTATTTATGTGGATACATCTTCCTGTGTCAAATGGCATTCTAAATCCAAACATCATGTTTATGCTGTCGTTGGCGACATCAACACCGGGAGATTAAATGTTGGCTGTGACGTGAAACTTGTTGCTACTTCATCAGCTACGGGTTTTAAGTGGTATTTCCAGGATGTTACAACAAGCCCTCAACCATATTTTTCATACGCGGAAATTCATGGAATGCTAAGCTATGGATTTGATCTTTCATGGATTGGACGTGCTTGTGAGGACTCTTGTGACAGTAACCAACAAAACTGCAGACTTAAAGAAGCCAGTGGAGGTCTTGAATGTGAATATGATTATTGCACGACTCCATTGGGAAGTAGCATCAAATGTGGTAAGTAGGACTTCACTAATCTTTTTTATTGCCTTATTTAAATTAAACATTTATGCTCTAAAAACATGTTAATAAATTTATGCCATCTATTCATCTTCACTTCATAACTATACCCCGCCTTTAAGGCTAATTAAGGTTAAGACAGGGGCGACAATTTTGGGCCATGATTCTCCCTGTGTTCCTTCTTTGTAACTTACACTTTCCTCATAGCATGCCATACACTCTTCCTTCAAAGTAAAAATAACAATTATATATTGTTTTTGATCTTTCATGATACCGGTCCTCCGTTAAGAAGAAAACATACTCAAATGTGGATTATACGCCCTTACTACTACTTGGTAGTCCATTTTTATATTTTTTTTTTTTTTTAAAGACACCCAATAAAAACCATTAATGACTCTCATCAAGCTTTTTTTTTGTTAATTATATGTCCATACTTTAGTTCGTGACGGACCCATAGCCCAACGAGTCCAAAGAATCCTCGTTTTTTGTATTCTCCTAATTTAATAGCTAACTTTTAGATAAAATCAAGAGCACAATTAGTAAAAATATGGGGAAAATTAATAAATATAAGGGCAAAATTATATAATATGTCGATGTAATTTGTTTAAATTTTGCCCAAATTTAAAATTTCTAGTTCACTACTTCATTTAGTAGCCCCAAACATAAAGAAGCCTTGTACTAGGTTTTCTTCTCCAAATCTCATAAAAGTCTTATGAATGGTCTAGCAAGTAATCCTATTAAAAAAAATGCACACCAGTTCTTAATGGATATGTCCACAATAATAATGACACAATACTATAATTTAACATTGACCTAATTATATTCATAAGAGTATGATCCGCCTTTCAGCCACACCTTTTTATTTTGGAGTGCTAAGCATAGTAAAATTTTGAACATTTTCTATGACTTTAGAGGAAATTTGCAAATGAACCTTGTTGAAATTCAAATGCGGGTGATTAAGTCTGACGTTAACTAGAAATGGAGAAAATGTTGGATATATATGACAGATGACCCATATATCAGATGCATTAAGAGTTTGGGTGGATATGTGGTGTTAAAGTTTTTTGGATCCCAAACTTTTAGCCATTGACATGTTTGATCTCCTCGACACCCCAACAAGTGATATGGGAGCCTACTTAGACTTGGTGGAGGAGAGGAAGTGAGATCCTAGTATGAATCAAAGCTAGTGATGTGGGTGACTCTACATTGTCGAGATATATTTTAGGTGTTAAGGCTCTTGGATCCCAAAAAATTAATCCAATGACACTTCAGCGCAGACTCCCTAACAAGTAGTATTAGAGTCATGGTTAAACTCATGGTAGAGTGGGTAGCCCTAGTGTTGATAAAGCCTAGTGATGTGAGTGACGAATAATGATGTAATTTTATGATTGAATAAAGTGTAAAATGTTATATACTTAATACATAGACTTTTCTTTATCGAGAACTAGTAGAAGGCTCATGCGTCACATCGGGTAAGTTTATTCATATTTTAGATCATTCAATAAAATAAGTTGTTGGTGATATATAATTATTATTATTATAAAATCACTAATAACCGAAAATATTTAAAATAAATATGTAGTAAATCATCAACATGATAAATTCAAGATGTCTTATAACTATAAATATTTACAAATATCACTAATAACAATAAATATTTATAAATATTTTGTTGGATAAAATAAAAAGTATTGTAGGATGTTGATATGTGAAAATTGTGAGGTTCAATGATAAAATTCACATAAATTAGTAAATAAGTAGTTTTGATGATAAAATTCAGTGAGTTGGAAAAGAAAAATGCACCACCTATGAATAATGATAAACTTCAAATTTTCATCACTTTTAGTACTTGATTCTTTAGCACTCTATGTCATCTCTTCAACTTGACGCCACAACGATTCTATCACACCCATCATCTCCTTGTTAACTTGTAAAAACAAAAATAATTTAATTAAGAACCGCTTTTTACAATGTAGGAGAGAAAAAACATAACATTATGATTGAACAAAGTGTAAACTGTTATATACATCATATATATAGACTTTTCTTTATTGATGTGCGATATTGATCGAACTCTATTGAAACGAAGGATAGCTTATAGTTCGACAAAGATCATTTCACCACATCATGCGAAGACTTATATACTCGTAGTCGAAGTGTGTTCTAGTATGTGGGTGTCTAAATACTATGATTGTTAGTAATTTGAAATTGAGCTTATTTGTTATGTCCAATTGTTTAAGTTAGCTTGTACCTAAGTTAGCTTGTAATAAGTATTTGAGAAAAAGCTCGTTAATTTAGTATGTTAGATTTATTATAAATAGCATACTAGTCTCTCATCATTGCAAACCAAACCTAATTTAGGGTGAGAGGTTATTTGTTATTCTTGTATAGTTGTAATCTTGTTTTAAAGATAAAGGAAAGAATAGTAGTTAATAATCAACTTGTGTTCATCATGTTCCTCATATTTTCTACCCTAATTGTTTCTTGATCAAAAGAAACAAGTCTATACTTTGTTTCTACGACATCTGATTCTCAACAAATTGGTGAGGTGAGCATGGATAAGATGCCTTCAACAAAGTATGAGATTGAAAAGTTCACCGAGTGAACGATTTAGATTTGTGGCACTTGAAGATGAAAGTCCTACCGGTTCAACAGAGTCATTTGAAGCATTGAAAGGAGATGCACCAAGAACGTTGCATTAACCGCAATGAGAAGAAGACGATGATAGAAAGCCCACAACACAACATTGTTGAGCCTTGGTGATAAGGTTCTTTGTCAAGTATCAAAGGACACATTTACTAGGGTTATGAGTGAATATTGAAAGTTTGTACATGAATAAATCGTTGGTAAATCGACTCACTCAAGTAATCTTTGTATTCATTCAAGATGATTAAAGACAAAGTGTTAACTAAGCAGTTGATAAGTTTAATGTCGATTCTTGATCTTAAAAATAATGATGTGAAGATCGATGATGAAGATCTGCGTTGTCATGGTGCTCTTTGCCCGAACACATGCTCACTTCAAAGAAACTCTCTTGTATGGAAGGGATTCTCGACCTTTGAAGAAGTTCAATCACTTTGTATTCAAGGACTTGAACGAACGAAAGGAGCATAAACCTTGACGGTTAGTGAAGGTTTGGCCAAGAAGAAAAATTCTTGCTAAAGGATGGTAAGTTCGGCAAGAAGAAAAGTAAAGGTCAATTGAAGTCTTATATTGGCAAAGCATGTGATATTCGATGCTATCATCAAGAAGGAAGCTCATACAAGAAAAGTATGCCTGAACGCCGAAGATTATGGAGGTAATGATAATGGCAATATATCAATTGATCAAGATGGTTTTGACTCATTTGATGTTCTTGTGGTTTGAGCAAAGAACCCGCCAAAGGAGTGGATTATGGATTCTAGATGCACTTGGTACATGACTCCAAACAAAGACTTGTTAGAGGAATTATGTGAACAAGATGGTGGATCTGTATTGCTGGGAAATGATCGCGACTTTATCATCTATTAATCGGGAGACTGCAAGTGCACACCCTATCGCTGTAGTTTTAAAAGATATCGAACCCACGAGACTATAAATCGATCTATTGTTATCCTAAGTTATTGTATATAGCTAAGGCGAATAATTTTTAGATAATGGTTTAAGAAAATATAAATTAAACGGATATTGGTACGTAATATAGTGAACCCAGCGGATTAAATTGAACCTAAGCGTATAAAGATGGTTAACTTAATTGTTCTCAGAGATTATCGCTTAAAAACCCTCAACTCACACTTTCGTGGTCTTATCTCGATTATTCCTAAAGTCCTATGTCTCCTCGCTAGCCCAGTGTTTAGAAAATACTTTGAAAACTTAATAGAATCTAATTCGCTTTAAAGCGCCTCACGATTTAAATCGAATGCCCGACTTTAGCTATCCCTTAAAACACACTCGTGGTCTCGATCCTAACCTATTCTACTTTTCTACTTTCGTGAATAAAAAGATTGATTTTAATTATAAAAGTCATAAACTAAATTAAGTTAATTAATGTTTTAGCCCGGAACAAATTAATTCCTCGCTTCATCGCTATTACATACCGATACCTACACGGTTTAGCTTGACATATTTATTAATTCGTATATGCATAAATAATAAGGTTCAATATATTTAAACATCTCCATAATCAAATAAATAAATATCGTGGACAGATTTTAAATAAAATAAAATAATTATATTAAAACCCAAAATAATACTGAATAATCTTGTTCAAATAAACGAACATTCCACCACAAGTCCACCGATCTTTGAGACTTCTCGAATTGAAAGAAAATACGACAAGGAATAAAGCACTAGATCTAACGAAGGTTAGATCATGAAAATACACAACAATTTCCGTGTAGAAATTGTCGGAGAAAATTATAACAACTTAGAACTAAAAGAAAATCGAAACGGAAATGAAAACAAATAAAATAATATTACAAACCGAAAAGAAAATAAAATTGCGAATAAAGAAAGAACGATTGTTCGATAAGAATGCCGACCCTTCTTCCAAACTTGAACTTGTATTTATAGCCTCTTTCGTAACTTCCGTATCCTCATCTCGATCCAACTCGATGAACATGTGTGATCTGGAACATGGAACCGTGACTAAATGGGAGACTCTCATCTTGAAGAGAGGAAGTGTGAGACGTGGGTATCACATCATGAAGGGATTAGAGACGTGGTTTCCAAGAATGGAGATGGTGGGCTTCGAATGGGAGGCGGGCGCCTTGTCGAGGTGGGAGAGTGAGACGGCCGCCCCTGCCATGACGTGGTGGCGGTGCGCCTCAAGGCTCAAGGAGACGTGGACTTCACTTCTAGGTCCGCTTTGCTGGGCTTAGTCTTTTGCTTTGTATAATTATTTCCTTCTTCTTAACTCCTTCTTTTGCTATATCACCCTTGCTTCATTTCTTTGGCTTTTTAATCCGATTTTTCCTCAATTTTATTTCTTTGCTCAATTGATCTTTATCTAATACAAACACCAAACATTAAAAATACCAACGTAATACGTAACAAAATGTAATAATTAAATAAAAATAGTAACATTATCTATGAAAATTAAGTCAAATATGTTATATAAATTGCTTTATCAAGAAACCACAAAGCTTGGATGATTGCGTATGGATCCGTGAGATTCAAACTCCATGATGAGTCAATAAGGTTATTGATCAAGTCGTGTGACAAAATTTTAAGAGAAATTTGATTTCTTGGTGAATTTGACAAGAAAGGACACGCTTTCAAAGGAAAGAAAAGTATCCAGAATCATGAACGGGTCAAGGAAGTTCTATGTGAAGAAACAAGACTTCTATACCCTCGAGGTGAAGTAAGTGGTTCGACGAGTGTTGCATCCATGAAATCTTTGTCAAAGATGTAAATTTGGCACATGAGGTCAGCATGTCGAGAAAGGTTTGGTAGAATTAAGGAAACAAAATTTGCTTCGTGGAGACTAAGTCGGAAAGTAATATTGAACCACGTGTACTGGGAAATCTTGTAGAGTGAAGTTCAACAAAGGAAAACAAAGAACACATGGATCCCTTGATTACATCTATGATGACCTTAAGGTGTCCATATGTCCAGCCATATTTTATATTTATAGTAGATGATTATTCCATAAGGTAGGTATTCATCCGAAGATTAAGGATGAAACTTTTGAGAATTTCAAAAGTTGGAAGACTCGTGGAAAATTAGTCTGCGTAAAGGTCAAGAGGTTTAGAACCGAAAATAGTTTTGAATTTGCAATGAGGCATTCAATATATTTTATGTTGCCTCGGTATTGCAAGGAACAAAACTAATTTAGGTACTCCACAACAAAATGGTTTGGAAAAGGTTTACTCAAACTATTTTGGAGAGAAAGATGCATGTTGAGAAGTGTTGGGTTAAAGAAGGTGTTTTGGCCAGACTGTTCGACAGTACATATCGGATAAATAGATATCCTTTGATAATGTTGGATATGAAGACACCAAGAAGTTTGGTCGGCACGTCCACCGGGATCTCGACAACCGAGAGTATGAAGCGACATAGCCTATGCTCACATTAGGCAAGACAAGGTTGAACCTAGAACTCAAATGCATGTTTATGGGATCCCTAAAGAAGTCAAAGCTTATATAGGCTATGGTGCCTAAAGCTAGGTCACAAGAGATGTATCTAGTTGAGATATAGTTTTCAATGAAGTGAAATGGATTTCAAGAAAACTGATGATGTTGATCAAGTGCGTAAATATCCACGAAGAGTTGGAACAGGAGAAATTCTTGTTAAGGTGGAGCATGTTGATGCTAAGTGCGTATTCTTGATGAAGTCTAACATGGCGAGAATATGTCGAGGAAGTTGAGGAAATCATCAATGACTACCTATTGGCAAGAGAGGGGCTCAAGAGTCATTAAACCACCCTCAAAGACTTAGGTATGCAAATCTTATAGCTTATGTCTTAATCTATGTAAGTGAGGTTCTAGACGAAGAACCAAGAGACCATAAGGAAGTTATGAGGAGTCGAAATAAGATTGAAGGATGAAGGTCTGGATGATGAGATGAAATATCTTCATGATAACAACACTTGGAATTGATCAAGAAACCCATCAAGGTTAGTCACCAAATAAATTTTCAAAGTTAAGGAAGGAATCAAGGAGTGGCGTCGAAAGATACAAGGCAAGGTTGGTTGCAAGGGGTTTCACCCGAAAGAAGGTGTAGACTTCAATGATGTGTTTTCTCCTGCTGAAGCATAGGTCCATTCGAATGTTGCTTGGCATGGTGGCGTAGTTCGATCTTGAAATGAAACAAATGGATGTGAAAGTTGCATTCTCTTTATGGTGATCTAGATGAAACAATCTTGATGAGGCAACCCAAGGATATGTCAAAAAGGAGGGAAGATTATGCAAGCTAAAAAGATCTTTATATGTTGAAAAATCTCCTCGATAGTGGAATAGAGATTCATGTTCTGTCACACATATGTTTCATTAGAAGTCGGCCTCGATCACCGTTTACTTGATTTCGAATTGTAATTCATTTGTTATTTTGTAGCTTTATGTTGATGATATTCTCAGCAAGTAACAATGTCGAAGACGAATGAGGGTGAAGGTTGGACTCAATAAGGATTTCGAAATGAAGGATCCGATCCGCTACCAAGATTCTTGGGATTGACATTCAAAGAGATAGAATGTAGACAAAATTATGCCTATCTCAAGAGGCATGCCTACGGAAGGTTCTCAAAAGGTTTGGTATGTCGAATTCAAACTCTGTGACTCTAATAAAACCTCAATTCGTCGAATATAGATCAATGTCCTAGTACTTATATCAAAAGAGCTTATATGAATAACATCACATATGCTAACTTAGCTTGGTTTTGATGTAAGACCCACATAGCATATGCAATAAGTCTTGTAAGGTACATGGAGAACTCGGCACTGGCAAGTATTTAAGGGATTCTAAGGTACACAATAGGTCTCCGAACAAAGTCTTAATTTATGGTGGAGTGGGTGAAGATAGTGTAGTAATCAAGGTTATGTTGACCGATTTTGCAAAGTTGTATGGATTCTAAAATCAATTTATATGTCACTATGTTTGGTACAATAATTAGTTAAGCAACACTTCATAAAGTTGTCACATTATCAACCATCGGGCGAATATATTGCTTTAACTGTGTGAAATAAGCATGTGGATTGAAGGTTTTGCTAAGGAACCGAAATTTCAAAGGAGTTATCATCATAAATGTGATAATCTGCAATACATATGTAGAAGAATTGCTTATCATGAGCAAACCAAGCACATTGATGTGAGGTTTCATTTCATCGTAGAGGGGTGTTAGCATGGAGAAGTCCTGCCGATGTTTTCGATGATCACAATGTTACTGATATGATCACCAAGACATTGCAAAATTACAAGTTTTTCCACCGTGTAGTTGATAAAGATGCAAGAAGAAAGCTAGTTCACATTTTTGATAGAGTTTGTTCCAAGGTGGAGATTTGTGAGATATTGGATCGAACTCTATTGGGTCAAGTAGCTCAAGTTTGATGTAGTTTAGCATGTCATCGAAGATTGCTCATACTGTCAAGACTTACATACCGTAGTCGAAGTGAGTTCTAGTATGTGAGTGTCGAAATGGGCTGTTAGTATTTCAAAATTTGGCCTATTTGTTATGTCCAATTGTTTAAGTTTGCTTTGTACCCTGTTAGCTTGTAATGGTTATTTATGAAAAATCCCATTAGTTTAGTATGTTAGTTTTATTATAAATAACATACTAGTGTTTCATCATTGTACTGCAAATCCTAATTTAGGTGATACGGATATTTGTTATTCTTGTATACTTGTAATCTTGTTTTAAAGATAAAGGAAATAATAACAAATACTAAACAATCCTTGTGTTCACTGTGTTTCTTAGATTTTGTACCCTAATTGTTTCTTGATCATAAAGAAACAAGTTTATACTTGTTTCTATAGCATCCGATTCTTAACAAATGAGAATTAGTTCATACATAAATTATATGATTGAAAAACTTGTAAGGTTCCGCATACTATAGATAATTTTTGGAGAGAATTAATTCATAGATATCAAACTAACAATAATTTATAAATTTTATTATTCAAAAATTCAAGCCACAAACAATTTGTTGAGGCAAACAATGCCACAAAATTTGTTGTTATATCATAAAAAATTAGAACTAACTTGTTTTTTCTTTTTTTTATAGAACAATTGTCAAAGCAGATCAAGAAGGTAAGAAATTCTAAAATAATCTTTGCTTAGCATTATATATTTTTTAAGAATAAACATTTGTGTTAGTAACAAACGATACCAATAATGATGTAATTTTGTAAGAAAGAGAGAGCTTTTGATAAACCAAGAAGTGATTCAATGAACAAAGGGTAGAGAAGGAGAAGAAGAATAAGAAAAATAGGATTGGTTAAAACCATTATTCTTTACTTTCTCATTAGGGTTAATGATTATAAGTGTTATAGAATAAAAATCAACCTCAACGCCTCTCAACAATTCGAGAGATCGCTATTTATAGACTACTAGCGTATGTTATATGATGATAACACACATGCATACATGACATACATATCTAAATTGGAAACTAAGCTAAGTTAAACAACAAACTAACTTATACAATTGCTAGAACAAGCTTGACTATAACACATCCTCGATCACTACACATGCTAGAACAGACTTCACTATAACACATTACTCCAAACCATAAAATCACCCTTGTAATTTTTGGAGTTTGATTCAAAATACCATAAATCTTCACCTTGGAAAAAAATATATAACATGAAGGGAACAAACTAGCTTTCATCATCGCTTTATCATCTACGATAGTGGAACACATACTACTAGGCAATGACTTGGTGATCATATTTGTAACATTGTGATTAGTCGAAACCTTCATCAATTTGACTTCTCCATTTTCAATTTTCTCCCCGAAGAAACGCCTAGCATCAATGTTCTTGTTTCTCTCATGATAGGTTGAATTCTTCTATGTGTATGACCCTTTGACTATCACATTTAATAGTGATATCTTGACCTTGAAGTTTCGGGCCTATAGGAAACACATCAAGCCACATCGATTATTTAAAACTTCGAGGGAAATATACTCAACTTCAAATGGTTGATAAGGCTACAACCTTTCTAAAGTGTTGTTTCCAATTGATTATTGTACCAAACATTGTGAAAACATATCCACAAAGATATTTCCCGGTATCCATACATCACTCATAGTCGAGTCAACAAATCGTGACCCTACTGTGGATCCTTTTATGTATCTTAGCATCCACTCTAGAGCTTTCCAACATTCCTTCCCAAGAGATGTGCCATATAAAGTTTACAAGGCTCACTCGTGTATGCGTCTCAATAATAGATGATAACATACATCAAAGAATCTACTATACTAGCATAAGGAATGTTATTCATATAGTCTTTGAGTTTTGACTCAAACTTTGAATCAGACCTTGAATTGAGGATTTGTTGGTGTTACGACGGGCTTTGAATTCTATATCGATTTGTCGAGAATCTTCCTTATATATGTATCTTGAGATAAGCATTTGATCGCTTTTTATCTCTAGATGCCAATCCTAGAATCCCAAAGCATACTCCTAGATCCTTGATTTTGAACTTTTCACTTAGTTCAATCTTCGCCTTTATTACATCCCCTCACATTGTAGCTTGCTTTGAGAATATCATCCATCTAAAGCAACAAAATAACGAAAGTGAACTTACAAGTAGAAATATTGAGTAAACACCATGATCAAACTAGCATCTAGTGAAACCTATGTGTGCCATCAAATCTCATATTCCATTTTCGTGAGACTTTCGTGTCATAGAAATATCTATTCATCTTGCACATATAATCTTCTTCCTTTCCTTTTCTCGCATACTTATTTGGTTGCTTCATCAAAATTGTTTCATCTAGATCATACAAGAAGGCGCCTTCACATCCATTTGTTCAAGTTCTAAGTCGAACTTCACCAGTAACAACATTCAAATGAATCTATGATTTACAAGAGGTGAGAACACATCATTGAAGTCGACTCCTTCTTTCCGAAAGTGAACCCCTAGCAACCAAGTTTTCCTTAAATCTCTTTGACATCACTCATTCGATTCATTCCTTAAACTTGAAAATCCACTTACAATGACTAACATGGCTCCTGAAAATCCACTTACAGTGACTAACATGGCTCCTACAAAGTTTTCGATCAGCTCCCAAGTGTTATTATCATGAAGATGTTTCATCTCATCATCCATGGCTTTCATCCATTAAGTTTTGTTTCAACTCCACAAATTTCTTGTAGTCTCTAGGTTCACAATCAAGCACCTAACTATACGAGATTAAAGAAAATGCTAGAAAATTGCATAATCAAGTCTTGAGGTGACTTGATGACACTTATCGGCCTGCTCTTGCTAGTAGTTAGTCATCAATAATTTCGCTTATTCAACATTATATGCTTCTTTCTCGAATTCATTTGGTTTATTAAATTCAGATCAATATGATCCACCTCAAGTGGAATCTTTCCTATTCCAACACTTCTTCAAAGATCTCTACATTTTGACCAAGATCATCGCCTCATTAAATGTCATTTCACAATGAAAACTACATCACGACTTGTAATATGT
The DNA here is from genome assembly GCA_021764765.1 of Vicia sativa. Taxonomy (NCBI): domain Eukaryota; kingdom Viridiplantae; phylum Streptophyta; class Magnoliopsida; order Fabales; family Fabaceae; genus Vicia; species Vicia sativa. The sequence continues at coordinate 224,675,005 of CM038795.1, read as the reverse complement.
AACACCCTTCTAAATTACCCTTAAATTAGCAATTAAATCAGAGTTAACATAAATGAAAGGGCATTATAATTTATTTAAAATGTAAAATATCATCAACATGTCATGCTTCATCGAGGACTTTATTAAATATAATTCAAAATCCAATAATATGTTCTACATAAAGGAAAATAACATAAAATCCGAAATAAATTCAACTTATAATTATAAATATTCCAACATAAACAAAAAGAAAACAAAGTTCCAATTTAATTCCAAACAATCGCTCCTCACATTACAACTACCGAGTATGACATCGACATCGGACTATCTAAATATAAACAAAAGCCATCCTCACTAGCTCCTAAGTTATTAACACTTCAATCAAATCATAAGGGTGAGATTTCATCAAATGCATTATAATGCTTCTAAAACAATAAAATCAATACATTATTTCACCCTCATTAGCATAATCGTATTCATAAATACAATTCACACATCATTATCCATATATAACAATCAATGAAAATATAACACCGAAACCATCCTAACATGTTATAATTCCATATGCAATGCAATGTGGTACTAAACGAACTCAATTCACACCCTATTCCATTTACACTGCGTTAATCAATGATTCGTCCATACACCACTCAGACATAATCTAGCCTCACCACCACTAAACTGGGTAATGGTATTGGCTATGTAGGTCCAATTCCATACAATGGGAATTAACCACCACTGTAATGCATATGCATGCACAACAAAAGCACGCAACATTCAAATAAGGAATATGATATCACCACATCATTCCATACCATCCAACACCAACAAACAAGACATGATAACAACATATACAATGTCAATCACAACACATGATATTAACATCTATCAAGTATTTACAACATTAACATACAAACAATCAAGAATAACAACGAATCCTTTATACGGAAAGTCATATTAACCCAACAAGATTCAATTACTAGGTGTTAAGAATGTTTTGACAGAAATTACATGCTTCAAATTTTCCAACGGTACCAACTACGACTAAATCGAGTTACGGTCGTCAAAGATATGACCAAACAGCTAAATGTTATGTTCTCAAACAAAGATGAGTTTATCCAAAACTCCATGTGTCGACCACATGGCTTGTGTCAACCCAAGAAACCATGTGTCGCACCCATACACAAATAATTTTTCTATTTTTAAAAGTTTCTTCAGTATGAGTCGATCCATAATCCTCTTGTGTCGATACAAGACTCCCTTGTGTCGATACAAGACTCCCTTGTGTCGATACATAGCATCCTTGTGTCGATGCAAAACTTCAAAATTTCTCATGAGACGCAAGACTCTATGCATACGATAAGTCTTTCTGCGGTTTTCAAATGTTTTGCTACTTGTATCGACACATAACAAGACAGTGTTGATCCATACATGCCACCAAAACCGCCTGCCTCCCACTGTTTGCAATCCCAACCAACCAGAAACCTTCCCACATACAAGGTACATCATATGCAGTAAAAATTATGGATTCTTACATCCAATTAACAGTAGAATTACATCCCTAATCAATCTACAAGATAACTCCACACATAGTAACAATCATCACGTATTTTGATTGGGGTTTTACGTCGGATCATACTTTTAGGGCATAATCTAGAAAACTTAATTCGAGATTCCTAATGTATTATTCCATCCTATTGATTATCAAAACCTATAAGGTATAATCCGTAAAATCACCTATTACCTTGAGATGATTCTTCAATTCGACGCCTGGCTTTTTCTCCTCTTTCTTCTCTTCTCCAATGTACGTAGAATGAAAACTCCAATCTTCTTTTCTTTTTCCTATTCCTTTATTTATTCCTTTTTATTATTCCAATTTATAAAAATAAAATAATTAGAGTGATTTACTCCTCACACCCACCAATTGACCTCACACCCCAACACTTCCATTTATTTAATTAATTAAATCCAATAATCCAAAATACTAATAATTAAACTTTTAATTAAATTAATAATTAAAATTTAATTATTTAATAATTAAATTATTTGGGTGTCACAACTCTCACCCACAAAGAGTTTTCATCCTCGAAACATACCTTAGACGAAAAGTTCGGATACGAGTCTTCATCCGGCTCTAGCTCCCAAGTAACATTTCCACCCCGTCCTTCCAAGTTATTTCACCGTGAGCTATCTCTTTACCTCACAACTGTTTAACCTCGATCCTCAATTTCGCAGTAATGCTTCAACAGATTATCTCAAGATCAGATATCATCTACCCGAATCTCATGAGACGGATCAAGAATGTACTTCCTCAATCGAGATACATGGAATACATCATGCAAATTCGCAAATGACGACGGTAAAGCAACTGATAAGCAACTTTTCCAACTTTCTTCGAATTCAAACGACCAATAAAATACTGAGTTAACTTCTTTGACTGCCCGACCTATACCACCATCGGAGTAACTCGCATAAATACATGATCTCCTTCACTAAACTCGAGATCCTTCCTTCTTATCATGATAATTCTTCGACGACTCGAAGCTCTCATCTCCCGAACCATCTTAATCTTTTTGAAGTTTGTTGACAATCTCCGGTCCAATCACAAGACTTTCTCCGATTCAGACTCAACACAACCGGTGTCCATAATTCTCCTACCATACAATGCCTCAAACGGAGCCATATCAATGCTCGAACGAAAACTATTGTTGTAGGTAAAATCAATCAATGGTAAGTAACTATCCCAAGTTCCACATTTCTCCAACACACAAGCTTTAACAAACTTCAACCAGATCGAATTCTCTCTGTCTTCATGGATGATAAGCGGAACTCAACCGCAACTTAGTACCCAAAGCTTTGCAATCATGTTCAAACTTTGACGTAAACCTCGGATCTCTATCCGACAATACTAGAAGGAATGCTTGCAAACTTACGATCTTCTCAACATACAACTCGAACCTCTCCATAGGATAATCCATTCTTATTTGAATAAAGTGAGCAGACTTCACAACCGATCAACAATAACCCAAATAGAATCAAAATTCTTTGTTGTCTCAGTAGATGATATAAAATCCATAGAAATTCCATCCCATTTCTAATCCGAATAAACAACGGTTCCATCAACCCTTCTCAATTCCATCTTTGATCAAGCAAACGACAAGCATAGACAAACTCACCCATTTCTTCTTCATTCCGCCACCAAAACAACTTCTTCAAATCATGATACATCTTAGTAGCAATTTATGGATATCAATCCACTACGATGTCCTTCTTCCAAAATACTCTTCCTAATCTCCTCAATATCCGAAACACACACTCTATCACCAAATCATAACTCCATTCTCGCCAATTTGAATTCACCTTGACCATCAATGTTCATTTATCATTTATCAAACTAACATCGATTTATTTCAATCTCATCAAGAATACCACTAGTCAACTTCAACATTCCCAATTTACACTACCATAAGTAGTCTCACATACCAAACTCAAGTCTCCGAATTGCTCAACTAAATCTAATTCACGCACCATCAAAGCATAGACATATGCGACTTCCTACTTAATGCATTTGCAAACAACGCTTGCCTTACTAGGATGGTAATTCAAACAAAAATCATAATCTTTGATAAATTCTAACCACCTTCTCTACTCATGTTTAGCTCTTTCCTGATCGTAGATACTTCGTACTTTCATTCACGATACCCAAATCGAGATCCATACAAATAATGCCTCCACAATTTCAAAACAACACAACTAACCAGATCATGATTCGGATAATTCCTTTCATGAACCTTCAATTGTCTTGAAGCATAAGCTACCACCGCTTATCTTGCATCAAAACACCACCTAACCCCATCAACGAAGCATGACAACAAAGATTCTCACGGATGGCAAAATCGAATCGGAGCACTAGTCAACCTCTTCTTCAACTTTTGGAATCCTTTCTCACATTTAATCCCAAACAAACACTTGACCTTTCTTGTCAACTTAGTCAACGGCAAAGCTAACTTCAAAATCCTTCAATGAACTTTCTATAATAACCTGAAGACCAAGAAAACTGACGGATTTTGAAGCATCCTCTTACGCGCCTCACCAGATACCGCTTTCACCTTCAGAGGATCAACAACAATGCCATTCTTGGAAATCAAATGACCAAGAAATCTTACTTCACTCAACCGAATTCACACTGGATGGCGTAGAGTCTTCTCTCAACAATTCCACAACTCTAAAATGTTCTATGCTTCATCATTCTTCTAGTAACCAGATGTCATCACAAAGACTACCATAACTTGCCAAGATACGGATGAAATATCCTATTCATATACTCTATGAAAACACTGTGCATTAGTAACTCCAAACGGCATAACATACTCATAATGTCCACAACTCGCTCAATGCAGTCAATATCTCTTCACACGGACTGATGATACATCAAATCAATTTTATCAACGCACAAGCCCCAACCGCTGATCCATTAAATCATCAATCCTGCAATGGATACCGATTCTTGATTGTAACTTTGTTCAACCGCCTGTAATCAACACACAGCCTCATTGAACCTTTTTCTTCTTAACTAACAACACAGAGAGCACCCCATGCGAACACTGGACGGATAAACTTTTCTCAAGTAAATCCTCCAATTGCTTCTTCAACTCGATAATTCGGATGTCGGACATACGATAAGGCACCATTGATACCGACTAGTTCCGTGAATCAAATCTATAGTAAATTCCACTCTCGGCAATTACTAATCTTCGAAGCACATCCGAAATTCATTCACCACAAGCAATCATTACCTTAGTTTTTCGTCTCAAGAATACAACACAAACACCGCAGCACCATCATTAACAATTTAAACCCCGATCATCCATCTTAATTCATTGTCCTTATTAGTAGTTCATTAACTCATATTCACAAGCTTCTACCAAACTTCATTCATATTCATCATTTTATGCCCCATTTAGATAACAAGACAATTGTATACCATCCAATACAATTCCGCCTATATCAACAAGAGATTAAGAGTGATCAAGTCCTCAATTTGTCAATAGACATCCGATAATCATACCGGAGTATAAAACATCATTACCAACACTTTCTCGTTTTAGAATCGTACTCACATTTTGTACTTCCAACTTTGACTCACGGTCCAAACGATTCCAACAACTCTAACCACTCTTGCAGCCTTCTCAAGCAAAGACTGCACTCAATGAATTTCAATCGGAACATATCCGAAGCATCTCTTCCCCACTTAGTTTCACTACTCCCGCAATAATCACTTAAAGCAATAAGTACCGACAAGCATACGACTTGTCGCGTATAAAAGGGATAATGATATAAAGACACCGACACAATGACCGACTATGCTATGATCCCACTATTGCAACACCCTTCTAAATTACCCCTCAGAATTAGCAATTAAATCAGAGTTAATATAAACCAAAGGGCATTACAATTTATTTAAAATAGAAAATCATCAACATGCCATGCTTCATCGAGGGCTTTATTAAATATAGTTCAAAATCCAATAATATGTTCTACGCAATGGAAAATAAAATCGAAATAAATTCAACTTATAATTCATAAATATTCCAACATAAACCAAAACAAAACAAAGTTCCAATTTAATCCAAAACAATCGTCCTCAAAGGTTACAACTACGAGCATGACATCGACACGCAAACTATCTAAATAGCACACTCAAATCCATCCTCACCAACTCCTAAGAGGCTAACACTTCAACTGAAATCATCAAAGGTGGTGACATTTCATCAACAATTAAAATGCATTATACGCTTTAAAAACAATAAAACAATAATACATTATTTCACCCTCATTAGCATAATTAGATTACACTACAAATACAATTCACAATATCATTATGCATATAACAACAATAAATGAAAATATAACACTGAAATCATCAACATGTTATAATTCCATATGCATGGACTCAATGCATGTGGTACCAAACGTGAACTGATCACACACTGCTCGCTTTATACCTTTAAACAACGTTAATCAACGATTCACCATACACTAATCGGGACACGATCTAGCCTCACCACCACTAAACCACTGGTACTGTATTAGCATCGAGGTCCAATTCCACACAATGGGAATTAACCACCACCGAATGCATATGCATGCACAACAAAAGCATGCAACACTCAAATAAGGAATATGATATCACATTATTCCATACCACCAACACCAACAAAAAAGACATGATAACAACATATACAACGTCAATCAAAACACATGATATTAACATCTATCAAGTATTTACAACATTAACGACGAACAATCAAGAATAACAACTAATCCCTTATACGGAAAGTCATATTAACCCAACAAGGTTCAATTACTAGGTGTTAAGAATGTTTTACTGTGAGTACATGTTTCAGCCTTTCCAACGGTACCAACTACGACTAACCTGAGCTACGGTCGCAAAGATATGACCAAAATTTTCAAAAGTTACGTTATATTTCAAATAGTACGAGTCGATCAAAACCCATGTGTCACTCATACATGGCTCAGGGTCGCACTCAAGAAACGCATGCCCACCCATACACAAATAATTTTTCTATTTTTAAAAGTTTCTTCATTATGAGTCGATCCATAACCCTCTTGTGACGTACAATACAGACTTGTCGATACATAGCATCCTTGTGTCGATGCATAACTTCAAAATTTGCCACATGAAGTGATGCAAGACTCTATGCATCATGTTTTCTCACTTTTCAAATGTTTTGCTACTTGTCGTATACATAACAACATGTGTCGATCTATACGTGCTTTTCACCAAAACCGCTTTTGTTCCCACTATTTGCAATCCCAACCAACAAGAAACCTTCCCACATACAAGGTACATCATATGCGCAGAAAAATTACATTCTTACATCCAGATTGACAAGAGAATTACATCCCTAATCAATCTAAAACATAACTCCACACATAGTATCAATTATGACGTATCCAATTGGGTTTTTACGTGGATCATACATTGCTAGGGCATAATCTCAGAAAATCCTAATTCAAGATTCCTAACATATTATTCCATCCTATTGATTATCAAAACCTATAAGGCATATTAATCGTAATAAAATCACCCCTTATCTTTGCGATGATTATTCAAATTCGGCCTTGGCTTTTCTCCTTCTCTTCTCTTCTCCAATGTACGAGAATGAAAAACTCCAATTTCTTTCTTTTTCCCTTTCCTTTATTTATTCCTTTTTATTATTCCAATTAATAAAAATAAAATAATTAGGATAATTAGAGTGATTTACCTCACACCTCCAATTCGACCTCTACACCCCAACACTTCCATTTATTTATTAATTAATTAAATCCAATAATTCAAAATACTAATAATTAAACTTTTAATTAAATTAATAATTAAAATTTAATTATTTAATAATTGAATTATTTAAGCGTCACATAATACGCCTCATGATATGGAATTAGAACCACAACCTATAGGCTTTACCTCGCTAGGATACCCCATGAATAGGAATTTCAAATCTCTTGGTTTGACCTTGTATTGCCTAGGGAGCATATACACAACCAAATACTCTAAGTTTGTTAACATATGGTGATGATTCAACCAAACTTCTTCGTGTCTACATCTTCAAGGAAATAAAGGACACCTATTAATTAGGTATACGAGTTACACCATGCATCTAGCCCTTTCAATGATTGTTTGATTGAACTCTCCATAAGGCCATCTTATAAAGGAGTATATGTAGTAGTATTGTGCATTGTAATACCGATATAGAAAATAAGCGTGGAATGCTTTATTTAAGAACTCGTAGCCATTATGGGTTCTTATCCTCTTAACCTTTTTCTAGTTTGATTTTCAACCACTTCCGACTTTTGCAATTTTCAAAGTTTCACCGTAAGTATTCTAAATGAATACCTACAACTTTCGTGAATAATCGCCAACCATGGATAGGAAATACCTGTTCCAATGTGAAAGATCTTTGAAGGCCCCAAATATTAAAAGAATGTAACCAAGGATCTATGCTCTTTGTTTTCCTTTGTTAAACTTTACTCGATTTTGCAAATAATCAAGGTTCATAAAATTCCAATTTTTGACCTTGTCACCATAAACAAATTTTGTTTCCCCAAATCGATCATACCTCTTTCAATGACATGACCCAAATTAATGTTCCATAGTTCTATCTTTGACATAGGTTTTGTGGATTCAAATATGAACCACTTACAACCTCATCCTCAAGGGACATGTCTCACACCAATCAATAGTTTTATTGTTCAACCATGGAGCTTGAATGTACTAAATCATATACTGTAATCTTGCAGCTTTGTTGTTTCCTAGCAACACCGATCCACCATCTTGATCACACAATTCCTCAAACATGTCTTTGTTTGGATTCATGTACCAAGTAACCTAAATCCATAATCCACCCCTTACTAGAGTCAAGTATAAAACCACAAGAACATCATATGATTCAAAATAAATTTTACAATACTTTCATTGTTATTATCCTTACCTCCATGATTATTTAGGTGTTCAGGCACACCTTTCTTTGCATTTCTTCTTATAATGATAACACCTAATTGCAAGAGCATTACCACTATTCATATGTTGACTGATCACCTTCTTTGAGATTTTCCTCTTATAGATAATCCATGATTAATGATGATGGCTTTTGCTCCTTTTTTGTTCAAGTATTTCGAGTACAAGTAATATTGAAATTCTTCTAAAGTCGTATTCTTCCATACAAGATATTTTCTTTGAAGGAGTATGAGATCCGAGTAAAGCACACAACAAAAGCAACAATGCATCAAGAATTAGTTTAATTACATATACAACTGCTCTATCAAGACTTTGTCTTCTCATCTTTAATGAATAAAGAGATTTCTTTAGGTAGAGACGATTTACCAAGTATTTGGTCATGTATAATCCTTCAAGTTTCACCCACACACCTATGGTGGTTTTCTCCTTTGTCCCGTAGAGAACCATCATCGAGGCTCAAAAACATTGGCAATGTGAGCATTATAGATCATCTTCGCTCTTCTCCTTCATCGTAAAACACATGTAACGCCTTAGACTACTTTTAATTTACTAATTGATGCCACAACCAACACAGTCTTTAGCATGCTTTATCCTCATTCGCATGCTTTAAGAAAACTTCCATAAGGTTACCCATCCAAGTACTACTCCAAGTCAATCATGATTAACTATGAAGCTCTTATTTGTTAGGCAAATCAAAGAAGATGCATCTTGTTGATACATGTGGTACCAATTAATCCTTATAAGTCTTCCTTAACAGTACCACACATGCACAACCTCATGATCCCTCTCATTCTTATGTGAAATTGGCACCATCGACCATTCTTTATCCCTTGGACTTGGGTGTTACAATCCCACCAACTTCGCTTAGTTCGTTCCCCAAACCTCATTGTTCGGGAGAGATTTACTCGATACCAATTGTAATGCCTCGCATCCGCTTTCAAGATTACCGATTGACCTACAAACTAACACGAGTTTTTTTCTAGCATGTTTTATCCTCCTCATTTTGGCTGAGAAACTTCCTAAATGTCACCCTTCCAAATACTATTCCAAGTAAAGCATACTTAATTATGGAATTCTTATTTGTTAGGCTATCGAAAAGAAGATGCATTTTATTAGTATAAGTAATACAAATTATGGGTGTTCAAAACTAAACCAACCCAATAGAAAACCACACAATTAACCATGCCAAACTGAAACTTTAAAATGGCATTTGGTTTGGATGAGTTTGGGTCAACTTTAATAAAACCGCACGGCTTGGTTTGGTTTGTGATTTGTATTTGCAAACCAACCAAAACGTAATCAAACCACATTATGTTAGAACCTAAATTTTACTTATCAAGACATCCAACCCAAAACAAAACTATTATACCTTTGTTATTGTCTATGCTATTATTTTATGTTTATTATTTCACTTTGTCTAATCTAATTTTACATATTAAATTGGAATTTATTATTCAAATATGATGAGTTTTGTTTTATTTGGTAGTGTATGAATGACTAAATAAAATATTTGTAAAAACCAAACAATCAAACCGAATCAACCACCTTGGTTTGTTTTGATTTGTTAGGATGATTTGTATTATCAAAATCGCCTAAACCA
>CM038795.1:224551160-224664787 GCA_021764765.1 Vicia sativa | reverse complement strand
TTAGGCAAAATGGCGTCGGTGGATTGAAAACACGAAAAGGCAATCGAGGCAAAAATTAGAGACAATAAACGAAAATATCACGATAGATTGAAACGAAAAGGCAATCTAGGCAAAAAAATAAGGATACAAAAAAAATGACAAAATAGCTGCGATCGATCGTACTTCCGTCAATCGAAGAATTCTCCATCAACGGATCTTCATCAAATCTTACGAAGCCATCGGTCTTGGTAAATTCAAAGTTGATAGGGATAATAGCGGTTATTGCTTTCAATGTAGCCTTTTTCCAATATCATTTCCAACTTTTGTAAATAGCTCATGGAATCACGCCTTTGGTGATTACCATTCTATCAATAAATTTGAACCTTGTGCCCTTTGTTTGCAATTCTCGCTTTATTCGGTTTTGCAAAATAACGCTTTTATTGTGAAAATCACTTTTGAAACTAAAATGTTTTAAATGAATTTTACTTCAAAATTTTGAAAATAAAAGCAAAAAATTCTCCTTTGAAACTATGAACGGAAATAACTGGCCGTTTCTCCAGAGTGTTTCGATCCCAGTGGAGTCGCAATTTGCTACAGCCAGTTTCTCCTCAACGAAATCTTCAAGGACGGTATTCTTATCCCAAAAGAATCCTAATCAAGTTGCCAATGGAATGCCTTTCTACGAAAGTTTAAAGCATGCAACTCAAAATCTTCATCGATGAGCGTTTGCACGGTCTTTGTAATCTTAAGCTAAGTATTTGTTCGAGCTGCTGACGTGGTCCTTTTCCCAAATATCTCTTTGTGTCTTTGTCAAGTATTGTTAGCATACATCGACATTCATGACATTCATACATAATAGCATCATTCATTGCATTTTGCATTCCTTGAAATGTTTGCTTCCATATCATACAGTGTAAATCATGCTTACTCATGTAAGTACAAGTCTATCCCAGTAGAGTATCTCCAAAGCGAAAGGATACATTTTCCTTTTTCCCAGAGTACCTCCAAGCAGAAATACATTTTCTTCTCTGCCACATTCCCCAATGAGATCATTCCTCATTGGGAATCATGTCTTGATTAACTTTTTCTTTCCAGTTCTTTCTGGATAGAACTTTGTCTATAATCAACAAAGCGATAAGCAATAGCCTCATCATTTGAGCGCTTATTTCCAAAATTGTCATAAAAGTTTGTTCTTCTCGACAATTGAAATCCACAACTATACGAGAAAAATTTCCACGATTTGTCTTTCATGCGAAGAAAACACGTGTCTTCAATCAAAGCGCCGCATCTTCTCAAAGAGGATCCTTGGCAAGATTGTATCCAGAAAATGAAACTCATTTTGAGTTACATTTCTCATTATCATTATTCACAAAGGCTGAATACCACGCAAACTCTTTTCAAAGATTTACCTTGTTATAGTTATCTTCTTTGATAATAATGGTAATATCTTCAAAACTCCTTTGGGATACTGTTTCCATATTTATCGATATTCACGAGTGAATACTTAGAAAACTTTTCAAAGATTTACCTTATAGTTATAGTTATGCGATAATTGGTAATATCTTAAGCTCGTTCAATTCTGTTTCCATTAGCGCATTATTCACAAAATGAATATTAGGTAAACTTCTCGAAAGAGTTACCTTGTTATAGTTATCACTTCGATAATTGGTAACATCTTCAACATTCATTACCATAAATTATCACAAAGTTGATAATTGGTAATATCATCTTCATTTACCTTAAACATTGTCACGAGGTGGCGGAAGGTAATCTTTACATTTCCAAGCGAAACAAACATTCCATGTTTTATGAATCATACTTTCTGACATGTCATTTTCTTTGATATTATCCGGGTGAAACTTTTTACAATCATATTGCATCACTCAATCTTTTGGTATCTTAGGTCCAAATTTTGCGTATTCGATATTTAAGTATCTTTACACCTATCAACGAGAAGATATTCATCTTCATCTCTCGGAGTTAAAGAAACTTAAATAGAACATCTGTCATACCCCAAATTTTGACCTAATATACCACCTCACATTGCATCATTGCATAACTTCATATTTCGAGCGACATTAATCGGGTGTGGGTTTTCACAGATCAAAATTAGGGTTTCATCAGATTTTCATCTGATTCAACACTAACCAATTAGAGGTTGAGATTTTTCCATCTCATTTGATCTATCTTGATCAAACATCAACCTCGATTATCGAGGTCAATTTTTCTCACAGATCAATCGGATCGACCAATTAGGGTTTGATCGAGCATGAGAATTCTCGACTTTTGAGCAGTGGATGACTTTTGGATAGAGATTGGTCATCATATCTTAGATACAACATCTTGACCTAATTTACGGATTCAAATCATCTGGCAGTTCCGATTTCATTAGTCAATTTTAAGAGCGTCGATGAAATTTCATACTTGAGAAAAAGTCAAACTTTGACTTTTGGTCAAATTTTTCAAAACAAAACTTTTTCAATCATCAAAATACTTCAAATGATCCATCATGATCATAAAAAATCAAAGAATTTGGAAAAGTCAACAAAAAGTCAAAATTTCTATAACTTAGAAAAATTTCTAAGTGTTGAAATTTCACATTTTTTCCAAACTTCAAGCCACTTTTTCACCTAGTTCCAATTGGAATTTGGAAAAACTCAAAACATGAAAGTTGTAGATCATGGAAAAATCTTTCCAAAATGTCCAAGAACTTCAAAATCCATGAAGGCTAGCTATGTCTTTGAAGTTGAAACAAAAGAGTCCATGAAACTTGATTTTCAAAATCCAACACTTCAATTATAGGTCATTTCTTGATTTTTTCATCTAGAAGCTTTCTAACCTTGCCAAGATAAGTTAGAACTGATAAAAATCAGTTGGATATAATTATTACAAGATAGGATCAAGTTGAGATTAACCATGGTTAAAAGAAGGAAGCTTCCTTTTGCATTTAATGCCAAAAGACTTCCTTGCCCTCTGAAGCAAGTTTGAATTACCAATGCCAAATTGCTTGCCTAACATTTGAGCTCATGGCCTATAAATAGAGGTACCATTTTCAAATCAAAAACACACCAAAACAATGCAAAATCCATGCTTCCTTTCTTTTACTTGAAAATTAAGTAACATAGTGTAAAATTGCCAAACTTGCATTTTGAAAATCGATTAAAAACATGGTAAATTTTGGTGTCAAACATGTTTCAATATCAACATAAAACTTGATTAGAACTTAAGATCATAAGGATAGCAAGCAAAAATCAGAAATCACATGCCATGGCTTCAAGTTTCAAAAGCGCCTTATGATTCGAATTTGAGGATTGGTTTGGATTAAATTGTGTTGTGATCACTCTAACACCTTCCATATACCTCATGTATATGATCCGGATCAATAACCATCATCTGTAACAACTCTAATCCATAAATCGAAGTGTCATTTTCGATGCATGCAGGGTTGAGTTGGGTGGAAGGATTGAAGCAAGTTCATAACCGGTATACCATCCACAAAGCTTCCATACATGCACGGTCTTTGGCAATCAAGAAAACTCAAGCTGAAGCAGCGTTTGCCGAGTTCGATTCTCACTTTCACGGTATGAACATGAGCGTGATATCCATTTTCTTTGAATCTTTTGATAAAAGCTCTTGGCCATTCTCTTTACGCACTCATGGCGATCCTTAACCCTCGATAAAATCAAACAATCATGAACCACGAGATCATTTAATTTGAAAAATCGGTTTTAGGGTTCATCGTGTTCTTCGAATCAAAATCATTACGGGTTTAAAATAAATGAAATTAACACATGCCATCATGTTCGTGAGGAAAAACCGAGCAAGATTGATCTTCATCACTAATTTCATCAAGCGAAGGAGATAGCTTAGATCAAAGTTTACGAAAATCAAAAAACACAAACCAGTTGTAGCGTGTTCTTGGTGTTCTTGAGTTTTCAAAAATTCAAATAATCAATATAATATTAACGCGTTTTAATCCACTAACACATTCAAGCGCGTTGGCTCGATGGTTCTGGCTTGGTCTTAAGTCTTCTTGCCACGTCCTACCTCATGGTCATGGGTTCAAAACCGGCAAGACCATTCTTTTTACAAAGCTTCAATCTTTCATATTTTTTCAAACCTTTCAATACCATATCAGCGTGTCATTTTCCACTAATACACTCCAGCGCATTTGGCCCAGTGGTTGTGCCTTGCCTTTAAGTCACTTTGCCACGTAGCCACCCATATGGTCATGGGTTCAATCCTCTCAAGACCATTCTTTTTACAAACTTGTCATATTTTCATGTTTTTTACAAAACTTCAACAATTTTTAACCAATCAAAACTTCTCATTTTGAGATGATTTTTGCACACTTGTCATTTAATATATATATTTTATGATTATGTCAAAAAATCCAAAATAGTTTCATCGATTAATTTTAATCGGTAAAAGCGATGTTACGAGCACTTTTCAAACCTCCTTAAAGGTGAATTTTTCGAGTTTTCAACTTCCGATTCTTTTGAAACTTTTCATAAATCAACTTAACATTTCAAAAACATTGTCAAATCATTTTCAAAACATTTCATCAAACTTGCATCTTTTTACCATGATTGATCCGATTCAAGCGATAAAATTGATTTCTTCTTCTCGAATTTCTCGATCGATCATGGGCCTCCCTTATGGTGTAAGTCAATCCTTTATGTACATATTTAGTTTCATTTGTACATACTCAAATTATCATTGTTAATATTCAAGCGTAAACAAATTTCTTTCGTTTGTTTTCATTCGTTTGTTTATCGCTTGAATCCATTGGTTCTAAAGGAAGAATTCTTGAGCAAAATTTCTTTTTGACCAATGGGCCTCCATCAAGTGTAAGTCCCATAACATTCTTTTATGTACATAATATTTCTTTGTACATATCAAAACTTTTGTCAAACACTTTTACAAAGTTTCATACGTACATATCTGAGATACTTCTTTTATACTCAAGTCGAACAAACTTGATCGTTTGTTTCACTTCACTGTGTATATTCAAACAAAGCGATCTTTGTGTACATATTTTTTGTACATATCAAATACTTTTATACAAAACTTTTATCTGTACATAGCACAGATACCCTTTTTTAAATGTTCAAACAACAGATAAACATCGATCGTTCGTTTCCGTTTCATCTGTATATTGTCATACCCCAAAATTTGCCCTCCATCTTCTTAAGACATCCCATACCACTATACTCAAGGATTCCTCAAGAGTTGATCAGACAAACTCTCTCCTAGGCAATCAACCCAAACTAGGGTTTGGTATTCCTCAGATCAAGATGGACTTCCAACATCTCCAATGGCCTTCATACCTCCTCATATGTTTCAAAGATTCTCCATGTCAAGTTTCAAGCCTCACAAGTCAAGATTGCTCAGACAATTGCTCAGATGGTTGAAAATCAGTTGTATTGGACAAAAGTCATTGTGGTCAACATCTGATCAAAACTTCGATTTTGGTCAACATCCTCATTTTGAAGTTACATTCATCATTTGATCAAGGGTTGATCATGATTCATCAAAACTCAAGATTTGCTCAAAAGTCAACTTTCAAATTAGGGTTTCTAGATGAAAATCAACCAAACTTTGGTGATCATAACTTCTTCATACTTTCTGGAAATTTTTCCACCACCTCTTGTTTTGAAGGAAATTCAATTCCTACAACTTCATGTCTCACAAGAATGGTCAAAAATGCTTCATTTGAGGTATGGCTCAAAACATTCTGGTCATTTTCAAAGTCAACAAAAGTCAACTTTTGTTTTGAAGATATATTGAGCATGGTAACTCAATTGAGATGAGACCAAAGACATTGGTTAGAGGACTCTTAGAGCTTTCCAAAAGTCCAAGAACACTCAAAATGTGGAAAATTGAGCAAGATACACTATTCGAGAAGTTGGCGATTTTGAATGATTGCCAAAAGGACATTTTGGTCAAATTGCAAAATTTTCCAAATGGGCCTATAATCTTTGATCCAAACTTGTTCATGATGTTATTCTTGACCCATAAATGCTTGGCATTGGTAATTTTCTATTTTTATGATTTATATTTGAATTTTATGACATTTAATTCAAAAATAAATTGTATAAAATATGAAAATTAAGTTATTTTCAATTAAGTTGGATTTATATCTTTCTAAATGTCCAAGAAGGCCCATGACTCTTGCCAAATTCGTGATCCATGCATATGGAAAGAAGAAATCAAGATTTTAAAGAAAATTGATTTGATTTTATTGGAAAATATTTGCACATCAATGATCAATCTTTTTCACTCTTTTGCCATCAAACCTCTTCTATAAATCATGACATTGTGAACAAACAAGAGGCGAATCCTAACCTAAAAACCACCCAAAACTTTGGCAAAATTTTCAAGAATCAAAAATTGAATTTTTGTTTTGGCAAACTTGAACCAATTTAACCATTCAATCATCTTCGGAGGTTCCAATGACTCAAACCACCTCTTGCGAAGCGGATCGTCTGAATCGCTGACAAACTCTCACCGGTTTGGTAAATCCATAAATTCGAATTTCATTCATCATGTATTATTAACTATTTTCGTGTGTTTGTTTGTGATCAGGAGGTTCATTAGGTCACATTAGATGCATTACATGCGAGGTTGGACGTAAGAAATACAATATGCCATGGTTAGGGCTCGAGGAGCTGTTTGGTTCGAACTGATTAATCCAAGCCGTTTCAGCCAAAACAGACACCACCAATGGACTCAGGGGGGTCGATTTAGGGGGAATAGGGTTTTCTTTTGCATTGATCTCTCTTGTTTCGCAGGTTTGAAATTAAATCCGCGGAGAAGGCGGCCGGACTAGAACTCGGCGTCGGTGACTCGTGGACTCCGGCTTCAATCCGCGTGGCACAATGGCGCATCCTCATTCGTCCATCCATTTACTATCCGGGCCCATGGAGGTTGACTATGTTTTGCTTTATCTATGACTGCAGCGTACACTTAAAAGCAGTTTTCAAAATCAAACCACGAGCGCCTGCGTGGTGTGAGTGGTAGAATATTTACTGTCACGGGGATCCTCTCAAGGTCTCCGATTCGAACCTCCTTGAGACCGGTTTCATTTTCTTTACAAACTCAAACTATTTTCTATATTTTTTTCTATTTTCCAATTTATTTTAATATTTTCATTCATTTTAATTTCTTTTCAATATTTTATTCTGCATTAAAAAAATTACCAAAAAATATTTTCTTTTTGCATTTATATTCTAAAAATGTTTATTTAATTTAATAAATTAAAAAATATATTTTTGCATGCATATTTAATTTTATTTATAATTTTGCATTTAATTCACTTTTAATTGCATTTTAATTATCAAATTGCATCTAAAAAATCCCAAAAAATTATCTTAGCATATTTATCTTATTTCCAGCATGTACCAATTTTTCCATATTAAAATTTGCATTTTTACTAACATTTTCTCTTATTTCGATTTCATCATATTTTCCGATTTTTCTTATTCTTTCACAGGTTGATCCGATTCAGACGATTCTTCCGTTTTATTTTACTTTCCAATAATGTAATTGCTCATGGGATGTAATAGTTTAAATTAGGGTTTTACTTTCCGCACTCCTAATTATGTATCTGCCCCAAAGCCATGTAATAGCGTAGGACATTTATCTTTCCGCACTTTACATTCCGCATTTTAATTTCCGCACTCTATAAACTGCTAGTAATTAGGCGTGTATGGCAAGATAATAATTGGACATAGCTCACTCTAATTTCAAGATTAACATATCTGAATTTGACACACTCCTTTCACACACGCACCCCTTAGGGTATTTCTCTCTCGATGCCTTTCGATTCAAACAATGGTCATGTCCCTCGAACGTAGAGGTATTCTAGCATTGCCTTTAAAACAAATCATCATAGTCCCTTGATACAAAGATCATAAGACCCGATGTCGCCTCCGAATACATGATCTTGACCCTCGATTGTTGCCTCGAAAAATGATGATCCTTGAATGTGCTAGGATGCTTCCCTACTGAAGTTGCTTTCTATGACCATCCGATGTCCCTTCGATTGTCCTTTACATCCAGCGAATGGAGCTACCTATCAACTAATGGTATGGCTAGCTATTCTAAAGGAACATAAAATAACAGCGACCAATTACGGTAGGTAAATTAAGACTTTTAGTTGCTTGCTCCATCAAAACATTTCTCACACTTCACGCTTTCAAAACTTTTCAAACGCTTTGTATACATTCCAACGTGAATCATTACAAAGTCTCCTTTCAAAAACAAAACATTTCCGAACACTTTGTATACATTCCTACATGAATCATTACAAAGTCAAAGTGAAATGCTTTTTTTTCAAACAAACTTTTCAAATACACAGAAAGCACAATTTTAAAGTGATCTAGAGAGCAACTAAGAGCCCGTAGATAACTACGGATGGAAAGGGGTGCTAATACCTTCCCTTTTCATAACCTTCTCCACTTTCGGAAATCTAACGAAGGTCTTCTGTTACTTTTACCTTCCCTTAATTGGATAAAAATAAAAGTCGGTGGCGACTCTTGCTATCCGCACATTTGGATACAAAAATCCTAAAACGTCAGTTCACCGTATTACATATATACGCTGAATACCATTGGTATTGAAAGGAGTATTATTCCCTGTGTTTTCAAACCAATGGGCCTCTCTTCTGATGTAAGTCCCACCCTCTTATGTACATCGAACTTTTCGTACATAAATACTCGTCCGTGTACATATTTTACTTCCTTGTACACAGTTCAAACTTGTAAATACACAAGTTACGCTCGTTTTCCAAAACGTTCGTTTCACAAACACTTGATTATATAATCTGCAAATACACATCATGCATTGTTTATATTTCCTTCATAAACTCCTGTGAATACATATCACACACACACTTGTTTATATAATTGTTCAGTTATTAACATAACAATTAGCCTAATCAATAGGCTCCCCCCACAGAGTTTAGCCTCCGCTTGGGCTTCATACAAGATAATTATCTCCAACAGAGTTTAGCCTCCGCTTGGGCTTTATACAAGACAATCCATCCCCAGCATGGGTCAGCCTTCGCTTGGGCTTCATACAAGATAACTCATCCCCATTTGAGTTTAGCCTTCTCTTGGGCTTTGTACAAAGAAACTCTCCCCGCAGAGTTAGCCTCCGCTTAGGCTTCATATAAGACAGCACTCCCCTGTTGAGTGAGCCTCCCCTTGGGCTTCGTTCAAAAGAACTCCTCATTGAGTTTAGCCTTCTCTTGGGCATCATACAAGAAAGAGACTAAAAATATCTTAACAGCCTCCTATTGGGCTTCCAATACAAAGAATCACCCACGCTAAGATAGAACCCTGAAAGGATGGTTTCTCGGTGAAATCACTTTCAAAAATCACCAGAGAGTAAAATTTCCCGGTGAAATTGCTCTTATTCAGCAAAGGATGATTTCTCGGTGAAATCCCTTTCAAACCAAAGCCAGCCATACCCTATAGCTTCCTCTTGAGCTTTATACAAGGACCCTCGATGACCCTCGGAATGCCTCCTCTTGGGCTAACAATACAAGGACCCACGGGCTTCTAAAAGCATCCTTTAATCAATCAATTTCTCCTAGAGATTTAGGCGTTTATCATCTCTATGGAAGAAGTATCTCATCTATTACATCACATCAGTAAAAACTTTTCAAACTCTTTTCAAACTATCTTCAAACAAAAACATCTATTAATTGTAAGTGGTAGCGCTTGTACACTCAAGCAAAACACCCAATGCTTCGGTTAAAAGATTCAATCATCTTTTCAAAACATATTTCTTAAACATGTAAGTGGTAGCAGCTTGTACACTCAAAGCAAAACACACTAATACTTACGACGAAAGATTTTCATCAATTAAACTTTTCAAAATGTATGTGATGAAATAGATTAGATACATTTTAGTTAGGGATGACATAAATCATCTCTTACTAACATCCCATTGCTTCCACTAGCATAAGTGAACTACGATTGCTCGACTTTCTCAACATCCTTTTGAGAATACGTAGGCACAAGGTCTCGTCCTTGGCGAGCAAATTTCTATCTCTCTCAAACCAAACAAACCATAGATCACAGATCAGGAGCTACAAATGCTCGATTCCCACTAGGGGATATGTGTGCGAGAAGATCAAAGATCTTTGCGAGCACAATAATAACAAAACCTAGGATCCCACATAATCTATGTTTTCTTAAAAATCCAAAGGAGAAACTTTCCCATCATAGAAATAGCAAATTAAAAACACACAAACATATCAAACATATTCATATATAAAGCTATGGATAACCATATATATTTAGGATGCTCCATCATTCCTTTATATAACAAACCCCTTACTCAGAATCTCCCCAATGCGTTACATCTAGTTTCGCTGAGTCGTTCGCATATCAAAATCAATTGAGGGTATTGACTTTCCCTTTTCATAATCATTAAATCATCTTTCTTGTGTTGAAAATAATAAAGCTTGATGCTCGCGACATCTTTATAAACAAATCAAAATGCGTCGTTTGAGCGGAGGATCCGAATTCACGTTCGACTCCTCTAGCGCGACACCTTTACGAACACCGGTTGGCGGCCAACTTTCCCTCGCGGGATTCCTTTTGGTTCCTGCGGAGGACTAAGCTGCCGACTTCGAACTCGCGCTTGATGACCATTTGGTCGTGGCGCAGCGTAATTTGTTATTTTAAACGGGCTTCTCGTAGTGCCGCGCCGTCGCGGATCTCGTCGACTAGATCCAGCTCCTCGCGCAGTGCCTCGTCGTTCATTTCCTCCTCGGGGGGAAACTCGGTACGTCTCGATGGTTCCCTTATTTCGACGGGTATGACCGCCTACATTCCATCGTTAACAGAAAGGATTCACCCGTTGTGGAATGTGGAGTTGTTCGATAGGCCAGCGATGCATGTGCAACTCTTGACCCACATTCTTGGCTTCCCAGTCGCCGCTGAGTCCCGTAATAGGACTCGTTCGCGGCCTGCAGCAGCCGTTGGTCTAGGGGTGTTCGACAGAGGTGAAGTGATGTTTGGTGCCCAACCGTGGCACAAAGTTGCGGAAGTTTTGGTCGGTGAATGCGTCCGTTGTCCGTGGCGAGGCTTGTGGAATCTAAGCGGGCGGGGCGTTTCGTTTATAAAGCGAAGGATGTTAAAGGAGGTGATTTTGGCAAGTGCCTGCGCCTCTATCCATTTTGTGAAGTAGTCTATAGCTACGATGAGGTACTTGTTTTGGTAAGAACCTTGTGAAAGGACCGAGTATATCCATCCCCTGGCTGAAGGCCACGGGGAGGTGAGCGTCGTGAGCTCGTGAGGTGGTGCGATGTGCATATCGGCGTGGCGTTGGCACTTATCGCATTTTTTGACGTGTTCTTTGGCGTCCCTTTGCATGGTAGGCCAATAATACGTATGCGCAATGCCTTAGGCGAGATCGTTCTCGGTGTTGGCGTTAATTCCTCGTGGATCTCATGAAGGATGTCGGGCACCTTGGATTCCTCGGCGCGCGGGGAGGAATGGGCCTCGACGGTACAAGCGTTGCTCGGGGCGGCGTAAAAAGCGTCTGGCGTGGCGGCGGCTTCCAATTTGTCGATGGGTAACTCCCCGCGGGTGAGGTAGTTGAACACGGGGGTCATCCAGTAGCCTGCGTCGCCGATCGCGTTTATGTCGAGTGTCGTCGTGGATTTCTCGATGCTCGGTTGAGCGAGCGTCTCTGTATTACCGACCTGTTGCCTCCCTTTTTCTTCGTGCTCGCGAGCTTAGATAAGACGTGTGCCCGGGTGTTTCTCAATACCATGTATCACAATAAGACGCCACATTAGCATACAACTTATCCCAACCATTTTCTTTCGGTTCTTGAACAAGAGTTTTTATTGCACAAACTAAAATCATAACATTAACCAAATCTTGAGATTCTTGTTGTAAAGCAACAAAGCACATATGTTATCCTAATAATTTATTTCATCAAATGTAAGATCAATATAAAATCAAATTCCTTCAAGTAATTGTAACCAATATCACCATCCCCAAGTGTACTATAATTTTATCCTTCCTTTGATAATGTTTTAAAACACGACAATTTGCTTCAAACATATACATCAAGCTACAAATAAAATTGAAATATGATCCCCAACAAGTAGTCTAGCTCATTTCAAAGTAACAACTTGATTTTCACCTTTACCGTAATAATCTCATCAATCTCCAACAAATTTTCAATTTCTTTTAATTGATATTCTTGTAACTCATCATGTCGGTGAAGAACAAACAACATTGACCATATAAGTTAGTTTTCAAATAATTTATTTATTTGTTTGATTTCTCTGAAGTAGTAAATCAAGCAAGTTGCATTCAATGATCAAAACAATGGACGTAGTATGCATGCATTCAATCCTTTATAAATAGTGCTTGTAATCCATTTCATACTCCTCTCATCTGCACCATCACACCCTTATCCATGAAGGTTAGAAACATCAAGGTTATGTCGAGAAAGTATATCACATATTTTTTCTTACGAGTTAATGTTGTTGTGTCATTCACATATACAACATCAAAAAATGCTCTTGTATTAAACCAAATTTATCAACAAATATTAAAACAAGAGCCATTTCTTCCTTGTTTGACTAATTACGAGCTGCATCTATAAGAAACAAAATTTAGAATAACCAATTTCTTCATGAATATCTTTGTCTAACCCTCGGCAATAATTTCCAAGAGCTCCTTTTGAATTGTATGTGAAGTATATTTGTAACTTTGTGGAGCATTATCCAACTCAACGTTGCTACTTCATCATTATAATATGCCAAGATTTTTACTAACTCAAGAAAATTACCTTGGTTTTATGACTCACTAGATTAACCATGGCCCTTAAAGAATAAGCTTGAAGTGTCAACCAATGAACAATGTCAATTAAAGCCTTGAGAAGTAGATTCTTCTTTCTTTAAATTGAGATTTATTTTTGGAAAACAATATCAATATGTGCCTCTTTATTTAAAAAGTCTTGATAAGATTAATGAATTTGGTTTTCATCGGTTATTTTAAAAACAATGAAGTCGCTACCTAATTTTATTTGTTCTAAAAAGAATGGGAAAATATAGATAAAACCCACAAAGAACGGATAAGGCGGTCTACGAGATCAAAAACATGGATTCAGGAGTCGGTTATGCAAGGGGAAGGTATTAGCACCCCTTACATCCATCGTACTCGATGGGACCCGTTTAGTTCGTTCGCTTTTAAGTGCGCATTTAAGAAAAATCGTGCATTAGACATTTCAAATGCTTGAATTTGGACTTGTTTAGTTTGTTTGAAAATCTTAAGTCCTCGTTCGTGTTTGAAATGGCTATTGCATACTCTTTGTAAGAAAAGAGTTTGATGATCGCGTATGAGCGATAAAAGAGTTTGAGTGAGTTGAGTTGATTTTAAGTTGTGGATGACAAATACTGAAACGTTGGGCTATCTGTTGTAGGATTTTAGTAAACAAGTATTTTAATTGCTCGATTCCACGAGGATTGGTGTATGTTATAGTCTTTCAATAGGAAAGTGTATTTTAGATTATGTAACCAAAGGGGTTTGTTATCTAATCTACTAGTAACATGAGTTTCAAATAAATAACTAAATCAATGCTTTCAAAGAGAGTTATGGTTTGGATTAAAGAGAGTTTGAGATTATTTTCAAATTAAGGAGGCATGTCAAGATTAGTTTCATTGATCTAGTTTCATCTTGAAGCAACTCGATTTTCAAAAATCTTTTAAATTCTAAAAGCGGTGAAATCGCCACCTAATTTTATTCGTTCTAAAAGAGCGGAAATATAGATAAAACCCAAACATGCGGATAAAGCGGTCTCTGCGACCAAAAAGTGGGATCGGGAGTCGGTTATGTAAGGGAAGGTATTAGCACCCATCCATCGTACTCGATGGGACCCATTTAATTCTGGCGTTTGTGTGTGTGTTTACTAAGTTATGGCGAAAAAAGCAATTTGTTTCTTATTATTTTGAGTTTGTACGATTTGAGAACGTGTGCCTACATATTCCCTCGTGCAATGGGAAAGTCAAAACTACGTAGTTCCTCTTAAAAGGCTTTAATTGGTTGTATTGATTTTATCGAAAAATCGTGCGTTTAGGCGTTTGAGATGCTTTGAGCTAAGACTTGTTTTGTTTGTTTGAAAAGCTTAAGTCCTCGCTCGCATTTGAAGCGACTATTACACCTCTTTATCGAAAAGAGTTTGATGATCGCGTATGGCGATAAAAGAACTTTAGTGAGTTGAGTTGATTTTTAGGTGGATGAAAAAGTACCGAACAACGAGGCTAGCGTCTCACGATTCAAATACTAGAAACTCGCGGAACGAAAGTTCGCACAAGTCGTCTATCATCCAAAAAGTTTTCTTTATGAAAGAGTGAGGTGAAATGAGTTTCACGTTGTTTAGAGGTCTTTAAGCAATCGACCTAGCGTCCGACGACTTAAAGACTTAAAGTTCAATTAGGACAAGTTTTTAACAGGCGGTCTAACGTCCAATGACTTATAAACTTGTATTTTATTATAACGGTTTTGAAAATGCACTGAGCGTTGGATCGAGGTTTGAAATTTAATTGCGAAGGTATCGTCTGGCGTCTTTGAGATGAGATGGAAGCGGGTTATGGTTAATCAAGTATGTGGACTCAATTAACCTCGTGAGGATAGGTGCTCCTATCTGACCATGAGACCACTGGTGCATGGTGATTGGTATATAGACCAATGTTATTTTCGGGTTATGATCGGTTAAAGCAACAAGGGCTTTAACCAATCTAAATGAGGATGGCCATACCCATCCCCAACCATGAGACCCTTTAAGAAATCGGCGTATGAGCCAATCAGGATGGAATCGAATTGATTTTAATTTTAGTTGTGTGCACAGTGTACATTGGTGAATAATTGCTGAATGAGTAAATAAACAGACAAAATACCATACAATACAATCGGAAATTTAAATAATTATTGGAGATGATTTTTTCTGTTTGATGAAAAATCGGCTAATAGTTTAATCGATAAGATCATCAAACACAAACTATCAGATCCAATAATTATTTAATACATCGCAACAAAGTATTATTTACGATAAAAATAATTAATTGACAAGATAAAGTTCAGAAATAGCCTGGATTGTCGTGATTTTGGGCGATGCGAAGAGAAATCCATCCGAACTTTGATTGGTCCAAAATATTCCCGCGTGTCCGCGAACCGGGTGCAATGCTTCCACCTCAAGCCAAATCGATTGTTCCGAAATAATAGCAATTTCACACCATATATGTATATTATTTAATATCCATTTTACTAAAAAAAATTTGTTTAAGAGTAAAAAATAAAAAATAATAATAATAGATTTTTCTTGTAAAAATAAGGTGGTGACACTTGTCACCACCAAATTTAATATAAAATTAAAAGGAAAAAGAAAATAAAAATTTGTTTTGCATGTTTTTTTTAATTAAGAAAAAGAAGGATTTAGAACAGAACATTCTTTCTTAAACAAGCAAACCATCGATCTCATTCATCTCCTCAGAAACCCTTGTTCTTGCCGAAACTCCCGTCCTTCATCGCGTTATGGGTTTGCGCGTCCTCACCGGTTTCTCTCGCGTTTCCGATTATCCTTGTCACTCCGTCGCCGGACGCGATTGCTCGCTCGCCGCGATTATCCACTCTCCTCACCGCCGCGATTGCGTTTCTGTCTCTCTTCTCTATCGCGATCCTGTTTGCATGTTCAATTTGATTTCTGACACTGATGTTTGATTTTTGATTGTTACAGGATCTTGACCGAAATCGAAAAGGGTTTTAGAAACCTACGTTTCTGATTGCTACGACGGCGATGGTGGAACGAAAGAGGAAGGCTACAGTGGAAGGAGACTCACACACGGCCGAGACTTCTCCCGGTAACCTCCTTCCGATTCGCTATTGTTGTTGTTTGTCTGTGATGTGGCTTCTGAACCCTGTCTCTATTCTTTCTCTCTCAATCAGAACTTGCATTTTGTTTGTGATTATGTTGTTGTTCCGGTTTTGGCTTTTCTGAATTGCGTTGCTTGGTCGGTTTTCTGGGTTTCTTGTCTTCTTTCTCTCTCTCTGCTACCTATATCGGTTTTTGTTGATAAGAAAATGGATACTACACCTTGGTCTTTGGTTTTTGTCTTGTGTCAGTATAACAGATACGACCCTCTTTTCTTTTGCTTTCTCTTTTTAGAACAGATACTCATGCTCTGATTTTGGGAAAGGGTTGGTTTTGTATGACAAGAATGGATGCACACTTGGTATTGTTATGCTTTTCTGAACCGTGTTGGCTATGATTTTCTGTTCTGGTATTTTGGTTTTAACAACAGATACTGCACTTGGTTTTCGTTTTTGTTCCAGTTCTTGATCTCTCCTCCTGTCTCTTATCCCTCTGAACAGATATTTTCTTTATCTTAGCTTCCATGTTGCTTGTAATGTTGGTCTATCACCATGCTGTAAAATGATGATTTTTCTGAGTTTCTTGCATTACTTGCTACACCATGCTGTCTGGCTCTGCTCTTGACTTTGACTGGTTGCTTGTATCAATTGTTAATGGCCATCTTGTATGCATACGAATTTTGCCATGCTTTTCCTCGATTTCTCATTTGTTTTTGATGATTATGTTAACTGTGGGATTGGTATGGTGATAACCTTGATACATGCTTCTTTGGGATTTATTTTACTTCTTTTCTTCTTACTTTCTCAATGTCCTTCTTGCCTCTTCTTTTGACATCTTGGCCTTATATATTTGCTGAAGAATCATTGTCGCCGTATGCTTGCTGCGGTTTAAAGCTGCTGCGTTGTATGCTTCGGAAAATGTCTTTTATATGCTTGCAGCCGAAAAATGTCGCTTTATTTTGTTCGTTGTATGCTTTTCAGTATGCTTGTATTATCTTGTCAGGATTACACATTATCTTGCCGGAGTTCTATGCTATGATGAATCTTGGCGAATTTTGTTTGTGTGAATCGAATCACGATTTGCAAACAAAATTAATTTCCGCCGATGATTAATCTTCAAGCGAGATTACGAGGCTTTAGCGATAAAACGATTTAGCGCTAATGATGAATTTAGACAAAGCGATTCTTTGATAACCGTGCATTTTGTTTTATGTTTATGTTTCGATCTTTTGTTCACTTGCTAACCATTTCTCTTGGTTGTTTTTATGTAACATGAGTGAGGATGCTTTAAAGAACACGGACGGCTTTAGCAAGGCTTGGACTCGGAGGATGGTAAATGATGAAGTCGAGTGAAGAAAACAAGGCCGGAGGAAACTTGAGGATTAGAATTGTAGGATTTAGCATTACTTTTCGTAATTTGAAAGCAAATTTGTATCGATCTTGTAACATTCATGACATAAATGAAATTTTACATTCAAATCCAATGTTGAAACTTTTCCTTCTTTCTCTTTTTGTGAAGAAGTGATAATTAGAATAGAAAGAAAAGCTTGGTTTGAACATTTTCCGATCTTTGGATAGCATGACACAATTGTTCCATCCTTATAGTAACCTTGAAATATTGATGAAATTGTCCTCGTATTGGACCTTGAATAAAACAAATCTTGGCAAAATTTTCCAAACCTTGTAAGCAAACTCTGAATGGACTTGTAACATATTTTAGAATACTCGAATAAAATCCGCATTTGAACGGTGTTCGAAATTCCACTTGCCCATGTTGGTACAAGTTTAGGACGTCCTTTTTTGGAATTGTAGGATTCAGAATTGCTCTTGAATTTGAATGAAATTTGATCATTGAATGACTGGTATTTCCCTTGCACTTTAAATCTCTCGCCATGGTATTTGTAAGCACAAATTTCTTTTAAAATGAACTTCCATAGAACAAATGACATTATTCCATCCTCACTTTGAAATTCTAAACGAAACCAGAATGAAGTTATTCTGAAACTTGAGTTAAAAATAACCTTCTGAATTTCTTTTTTCGAATTTGAGTTAGATATGCCCACCATTCTAAACAAAACGACAAAGCCAACAGTAGCCACTTTTAAAATCCAAACCTTGCCAATGATGCCTTTGAGGCGATATTTATCCGATTCTCAATCAACCTCCCATTGGTAGATAAAACATCAACAAAATGCGCATATGAGAAATTTTTAATTATAAACCAACGGATGATTTTGCTCCAAACTTTTAATCGATGCAAGCGGAACACACGAGGGCGTATCGAAATTACGGTCATTCACATCCACGAATCGTACATATTTTCTTTCACGAGAAACCACAGAGATGATGACAAGCACGGAATGAGCGTGCGGTGTACAATCTTAAAGCGGCGGAGGAAATCACGGTGACCAAGAATCAACCTCGGTGAATACGAGATCATATACCAATTGTCCATATTTTGAAAAGCTTGATAGCGAAAAGAGCCACACAAATTATAAGCGGAGGGTAAATTTTGGGGTGCGACAGTTGCCTATTCAATCATCTTAGACACGGTAAGTGAGAAAGATTGACAACTTTCGAGCGTTCAAGGTGGAAGAGGATTGAATACTAGAAGAACCAATTTGCCGAAGGCAGGAAACCAAATGCCACAAAAGCAGATAACATATCTTGGTTACGGAGCCAAGAAAAACACTTGAAGAGAGAACTTACTAAGCATTAACGGAATGCTTTAACACAAAAGTACACGGTGAGAAATAACTAGGAGATTTCGACAACACTGGGGATAACCGTGTAACCGAAATGGGTTTGACAATACTTTTAGCGAAAATGCTAAGAGAAGAGAAACGAACTTCTCAAGCGAAAAGAAAAACAATATAAATTGAAAAATTGACAGGACTGAGAACTTAACAAGAGTTCTACGAACTAAACTACAGAGACCTTAAACAAAATTGAAATGACACGGTTGAGAACTTAACAAAGAGTTCTCTGAACTAAGGACTACCTGGAGACCTTACACAGAATTGAAAAATGACATGATTGAGAACTTAACAAAGAGTTCTCTGAATGACATGATTGAGAACTTAACAAAGAGTTCCCTGATTTTAGGACTACCTGGAGACCTTAAACAGAATTGAAATGACATGATTGGGAACTTAACAAAGAGTTCCGATTGAGGATTGAGAACTTAACAAAGAGTTCTACGAATTTAGGACTACAGAGACCTTAAGCGATTGAAATGACATGATTGGGAACTTAACAAGAGTTCCACAGAACTAACTACACAGAGACCTTACGAAATTGAAAAATGACATGATTGAGAACTTAACAAAGAATTCTCGATTGACATGATTGAGAACTTAACAAAGAGTTCTACGAATAGATGGCTTAGAACAACATCAATTGTTGGTGCGAAGGTGCGAGGAGCCATGGCATCTTGAATGTCTTTGACCGTGTAACTTCCGAGTTACAAGCGAGCGAATCGATGGCGCACCCAAGAATACAATTCTGCGGGATAAACATAACAATATCCGGCACACGGCGTGATATAGATGTTTATGAAGTCGGTAAATCTTGTTTAAGCGTTTACGCGATGAGAGATCTTCTTGAACATGTCTGGACATGTTGAACAACCACGATTTGACAAGATCTTCAATTTGTATGAGATAGATTTACCGTTGATAGAAGAATCAGTTCGGTGCTTGTTGAAAAGCTTCTAGGGTAATGAGCTTGATTTCTTGACATTGTATGGACGATGCGTTGCGACAAGTGGATATGAGTCGGCGCTGAGTTGGAGAAATATCTTGAGATTTGAATAAACATCCGCGGGTGGATATTTATTTGTTGAGTAGTTGATAACTTCGGGAAATAAGCGCACGGAAGTTTGATGTAATTTACGAGCATTTCGGAGGAGCATATTATGGAAGCCTTACCAATAGTATTCTTTGAGAAGATTCTAAATGAAAGAAGTCTTTGAAAATACCAAGAATAGTGTTGTAGTAATCCTTTACGAAGGAGACTCACTTGGGGAGTGAATTAAGCTTATTTGAGGAAACTTCGTAAGAAAACCGTGTGGAAAATTCCAGGATTCGGTTGAATAATTTCTTGACATTAGAGTCCTTTGAAAGAGACAAGCATTTTATTTGGGAAGAAATCTCGATTGGAGCGACCTCGATTGTTGAGATCCATACAAGTATATCACTTGTCTTTGGAGAGAAGAGGATAATTTTGTAAATAAATTAATCCTTCAAATTTTGATCCTTACGAGGATACTTACAGTTTCAGTTGAAAAACCTGCAAAACAAATAGCCGGAGCTAATGCATGAGTATGATATGCATGAGTATGATATGCATGATATGATTTTTTTTCTAATGCAAATGGTGCATGATTTCCTGGGAGAAGGAAGATATCAATGGGGAATCCAATTGAACGATCTTGTTGTCATAAGAGTTCACTGGGGATGGTCAACCACCTCTTTGGGGAAGAGACTTCATTGGAGAGTTGACACTACTGTCAATTGACTTTCACACAAGCATTCTCCTGGCGCTGGGGAGAAAAGCTAGATTGTCATATGAGAAAAGTCTTCTGCTTTTAATGGGGTACCTCAAAAGAAACTCTATAAAGAAGGTCCATTGATACAAGAGTTCGCTTGGGGAAACCCAATCATTCTGGAATAGATTCAATTTGAGAATCGTCATCGTTGTAGACCAATCATGGTTGAGCCCTCAATTTTATGATCGGAAGAACTGAATTTGTCATTCAAAATAGTCTTCAAATTATGATTCTGCTGAGAAGAATCAATAACCGGTCTTGGAATAACCCGAGTCCTGGCTGAGGTTTATGAATGAATGTGCTATGTAGTATATGATATGAATGCATGAATGAATGCATGAATATACTGGTCGATGTATTGGTTATCAAACTGAATGCCTGACGCCACTGGGGATCAATGGATAAAAGAACATGGCACAACAAGATGATTGACCAAGCTCCAAAGGTTGAATTGCCGCTGGAAGGGCTGCAATGCTGACTCTTGTAGAACGAAGAATAGCAAACTTCTGAGTTGATTAGATGATGAGAGGCATGCTCCATGCGTGGGAATGCAACTGCATTAGATTTTGCACTTCAAAATCTCAATATGCCCCGGTTTGGTAGATCGTCTAGAAATCTTTCCCGAAAAGGAGTGCCCGTCCACGTATTACTTAACACTGCGATCATCGATATTTCAAAGGCGGATATTACGATATGGGAATATCATGCCTCGACAGGAGCTTTGGAGGTATTTCCACATCTCAAGATAGCCTCCTTAAATTTATCAAAATCTTAGAGTGGCAGACTTTGCATAGGCGACTTGCTTGCAGGATGAACATTGGAGAGACTCAGCGTCTAAAGTGGTTGCTGAGATGAATCTTTTTGCAAGCTTGCTTTAGAATGAGTCTTGGAAAGACTTCTACATCTTGAATATTTTCCTCGGATCATTGCATCGAATAAGGAGCTATCACGAGCATCGGAAGACCTGCCAGGGCGAGCTTTAGAGACTCCTCGTCTCGAAGTAATTACCAGTGATTGATTCTTGAGCGACGCTTGCTCCAATTAGAGAAGCTTCCGTTATAAATAGCGCGGATCAACAACAAGTGCGACTAACGATGAAACAAGAGCTTTTGAAAGCTTCCGCAGCGTCGAAGTAATTGTCGATTGATTGGGCCGTTGGTTCGAAAAAGATTGAGCGAAATACCCCATATGACCTTAGAGAACTCCCATATCTCGAAGTGATTACTTCAAGTTGGTGAAACATGGAATGCGATTGTCCCAGCTAACGCTCTTTTGAAAAGACCAAATCACTGTGATTGCTCTTTAAGGACACCCCTAGATTGGCGAAGTCGAGGAAACTAAATTTTGACACGATTGCCCCAAGTTACAGAATCTTGAAAACAACTTGATATGCTCGGAAGAGTCCTTAACGTCACGCCCACTACAAAGAGATGATCAAGTCTTTCTTCTTTGGACAAAGTTAAATTCTTCGCTGATGTTCATTATGAGAACTTCTTCAATGTCAAACAATTGTTTTACATGTAGAAAAATGTTTGTTGTGACCATATAATACAACATTTATCGTCTTGAAGTTTTGTATGAAAAACATGACTTTTGTGGTGAAACACTTTTTGGAGTGCAACGAAAATTTTCTTTTTGAAAGATTATACGAGCATATGACACAACAGTACTTAGCACACCTTTAGGAGTCGGTGTGCGATCTCTTCGTTATATGCTTTTGAATTAACCCATACTTGATTAGGACTTTTGAGGTTTGTAGCATTAGTGCAGTTCACAGTTTTAGAAAAAAAATTTTAGGCTCAAAATATTTGGTGCCGCCATTCTCCATGATGTTCTTGATCCTAAGTTCAACTATCTTGATCCGCTCATCTCTCGGCGTTATGATGGTTGAGGAACCAATATCACGGTTTCTTGGACACGACGACCACTCACATTTTGTCTTTTGGTATTTGACCACACTTGTTCTTTGTTGAGAATCCTTTGCATTTGGATCTTACGACTTTTGCCTAAGTGACTTATTAATAAGTTTCGACTTAGGCGGCTTTTTGTCTTTCTATTCATCATTTTGAACAAGTTGTGGATCAACCTGACCTTTGATTTGTTAAAGTGATGGTGATAGTCACGAGGATTGTATGGTCATCATTGACCATCGATGTAAAGATACCCAACAAGATATCATTCTCCTTTGATACACACTATTGATAGATGGAGTCGACTCATGGTTTGACCTTTCTCCCCTTTGAAGGATAGCCATTGTTGTATCCTTAAGTACACCTCTCTTGATGAGTTACGAGCGTTCGATCAGATTAGCGAACACTACCACGAGGGTAAAATGAGGTTTTTAAAAGAAACTCCTACTTCAAAGCTCAAAAAGGTTAACGAATCTATCTCCCTTATAACTCCGGTGTTTGGGGATTTGAAACAAGGCACATACATCATAGCGAGGTTTACTCAAAAGCACATGACTAGAGACGACATTTTTAATCATCGTCATCCTATCTTTGCCTAGGAGAAAAAATGGTAACGTTGGTATCAAAATCATTTAAAGAGTGATAACGAATGGATTGCTTCAAAACAAACATACTCATTGCATTAAAGTTAAAACAAACAAGTTTCTACATGCAAACAAAGTTTAAGCAGTTAAACAAGATACACATGAAAAAAATAAAAAATAAGCAGCGCCGTTGTTGAGGAGGCACAGGCTCCGTCTTGACTTATTGATTGACGACTTTCGGTAGTCTTGGCATTCACTTGAGTATGGGTTTCCATTCACTGGCAATTCCTCCTTGAAGAGTCAAGTATTTACGGTCGATCAGTTGAACTTTGGCTTTGTAGATTGCAATCCTACATTGAGTGCCTACCGCCGGCATCCACATCGGCGTTATGATCATAACCAGCGGGAAAATTTTAGTGGGTTAAGAAATTTGGGAACCACCAATGAGCTTTAAACGAGATATGGTAGGAGTTGTGTAGTCTTGGAATTGGATCGAAAAGCATTCCTTCTTTCCAAATTAGGCCGATTTGATTTTGAGAGTTCGACTACGAGGAAAGATCGGACAAAGTTGTTGATGCAAAGATTTGAAAGATGGTAATGGAGGATAATGAGTTGGTGTTGCAACGACTTCCCTTTGCTAGAACTTGAGATATCTTTCTTTGAAGGTTATCACCTTTTACGAAGTGAATATCAGTCTACTTCATCACTACTCTTCAAAGTCTCAACTTCCTTTTGGCAAGCAATTGTCCCAATGAGTTTTGGAAGTTCCTCAAAGTTGCTATGATTAGACCTTGCAAGCAAAATGTCTAAGCTCGACCCGATTCATTTGCAGAATCTTATCATCAATTAGCTCTTGAGCGTGCATTTGAAGGCGAACAATTCGATTTCGTGTCCTCTGAGTTTGCATAAGCACATCGGCTTTCTCATCAAACCAAGCTTTAGCAACCACAGCGGCTTCAACTCCTTGGTATCACAACACCACTCTGAATTAGGCAAGGCAAAAGTCGAGAATATGATATCGAGATTGGCTGAATATCCTGTTGAGCATATCGGCGATAATGCGGATTATCTGTTGATTTGGATCCTTCTTCTTTGGGGGAGCAAGCAATTCTTTGCTGTCGAGAATCCTTGAAGGTGGTGGCCGAGGATGATACTCGATGGGAGAATTTCGAGCGGAGAGTTACGCGTGTGGATGTCCTTGACCCATGGAGACATCGGATGATAGGCGACAACCAAACTTGCGGAGATTGGTGTGGTGTTGCTCTCTTCAACACAACTTGCAAGAGATCCATGAGATTCATCGACCCTTCAAGTGCCTAACACGCCTTGATAGTTCGACCGCGCTGAAGCTCGTCATAGCCCTCGAGACATCCTTGGAGTTACGAGCAGCGTCGAGTAGACAGTTTGATATTTCTGGACAGAAGAGATGAAATGAGCTTCTCTGCCGAAGATAAAATGCATGATAATGCATGAAAGAAATACAAACGTAATTTAATGGTAATGCATGTAAGAATGCAACTGATGGTAATGCATGTAAGAATGCCATGTGATGCGATACATATAAGAATGCAATATGCGGTATGATGGTAATGCATATAAGAATGCAATGTAACATAATGGTAACGCATGTCAGAATGCGATGTAATGGTAATGCATATAAGAATGCCATATAATGGTGATGATAATGCATGTAAGAATGCAATGTGATGGTGATGCATGTAAGAATGCGATGTGATGGTGATACATTTTGATGTTATCGCAAAATCACATGTAAAGCCAAATAGCACAAGGGTTTAAAAGGGCGGTCGGACATGGTTTGACGTCTACCCAATTCCCAAACAAGGTTGGTTCTAGTGTTTTTGCTAAATGTTTCTCGGAGACTCGGATCCCTTTTAAAAATATAATCGTCACGGCGATAGTATTTTCAAAGTATACTCAAGCGGCTCTTAAAGGGATACTCAAAAATCCTTTGAGCGGTCGGCTTGTTTTGGACATCCTAATACTTAGAGTTATAGGCCCTTTGTCCAAGAATTATCATCCCGCACTATCGTACGGTGCAATAACTCCCTTAAAAAGACCAACTCTAAGTTGTGGTCTTCACGTCGATCCAAGGAACACGGATGTCCAATGGACCTAAGCTACTCAACCACTCTAATTATGTTTCCTAGAAGCCTGGGTATTGGGCTTATCTATGAACCATAACCAAACAAATGCCCCAATATCAAAATACATCAACAGGATATAAAGAAATAATGGACAATGAATAATAAACACACAAGCGAAGAATTAAATTAGGGTTGACTCGCTTAGTCAAAAATAATTTTAAAAAACGTCCCCAGTGAAGTCGCCAACTGAAGCAACTCGATTTTCAAAAATCTTTTAAATTCTCGAAAACGGTGAAATCGCCACCTAATTTTATTCGTTCTAAAAGAACGGGGAAATATAGATAAAACCCGAACATGCGGATAAGGCGGTCTGCGACCAAAAGTGGGATCGGGAGTCGGTTATGTAAGGGAAGGTATTAGCTACCCATCCATCGTACTCGATGGGACCCATTTAATTCTCTGCGTTTGTGTGTGTGTTTACTAAGTTATAGGAAAAAGCAATTTGTTTCTTATTATTTTGAGTTTGTACGATTTGAGAACCGTGTGCCTACATATTCCCTCGTGCAATGGGAAAGTCAAAACTCGTAGTTCCTCTTAAAAGGCTTTAATTGGTTGTATTGATTTTATCGAAAAATCGTGCGTTTAGGCGTTTGGATGCTTTGAGCTAAGACTTGTTTTGTTTGTTTGAAAAGCTTAAGTCCTCGCTCGCATTTGAAGCGACTATTACACTCTTTATCGAAAAGAGTTTGATGATCGCGTATGGCGATAAAGAACTTTAGTGAGTTGAGTTGATTTTAGGTGGATGAAAAGTCCAGAACAACGAGGCTAGCGTCTCACGATTCAAATACTAGAAACTCGCGGAACGAAAGTTCGCACAAGTCGTCTATCATCCAAAAAGTTTTCTTTATGAAAGAGTGAGGTGAAATGAGTTTCACGTTGTTTAGAGGTCTTTAAGCAATCGACCTAGCGTCCGACGACTTAAAGACTTAAAGTTCAATTAGGACAAGTTTTTAAGCAACTGGTCTAACGTCCAATGACTTATAAACTTGTATTTTATTATGAAAACGGTTTTGAAAATGCACTCGACGTTGGATCGAGGTTTGAAATTTAATTGCGAAGGTATCTGATACGCGTGCTGAGATGAGATGGAAGCGGGTTATGGTTAATCAAGTATGTGGACTCAATTAACCTCGTGAGGATAGGTGCTCCTATCCCCAACCATGAGACCCTGGTGCATGGTGATTGGTATATAGACCAATGTTATTTTCGGGTTATGATCGGTTAAAGCAACAAGGGCTTTAACCAATCTCGTGAGGATGGCCATACCCATCCCCAACCATGAGACCCTTTAAGAAATCGGCGTATGAGCCAATCAGGATGGAATCGAATTGATTTTAATTTTAGTTGTGTGCACAGTGTACATTGGTGAATAATTGCTGAATGAGTAAATAAACAGACAAAATACCATACAATACAATCGGAAATTTAAATAATTATTGGAGATGATTTTTTCTGTTTGATGAAAAATCGGCTAATAGTTTAATCGATAAGATCATCAAACACAAACTATCAGATCCAATAATTATTTAATACATCGCAACAAAGTATTATTTACGATAAAAATAATTAATTGACAAGATAAAGTTCAGAAATAGCCTGGATTGTCGTGATTTTGGGCGATGCGAAGAGAAATCCATCCGAACTTTGATTGGTCCAAAATATTCCCGCGTGTCCGCGAACCGGGTGCAATGCTTCCACCTCAAGCCAAATCGATTGTTCCGAAATAATAGCAATTTCACACCATATATGTATATTATTTAATATCCATTTTACTAAAAAAAATTTGTTTAAGAGTAAAAAATAAAAAATAATAATAATAGATTTTTCTTGTAAAAATAAGGTGGTGACACTTGTCACCACCAAATTTAATATAAAATTAAAAGGAAAAAGAAAATAAAAATTTGTTTTGCATGTTTTTTTTAATTAAGAAAAAGAAGGATTTAGAACAGAACATTCTTTCTTAAACAAGCAAACCATCGATCTCATTCATCTCCTCAGAAACCCTTGTTCTTGCCGAAACTCCCGTCCTTCATCGCGTTATGGGTTTGCGCGTCCTCACCGGTTTCTCTCGCGTTTCCGATTATCCTTGTCACTCCGTCGTGGGGCCGATTGCTTTCGCTTCGCCGCGATTATCCACTCTCCTCACCGCGCGATTGCGTTCATCTCTCTCTCTATCGCGATCTGTTTGCATATTCAATTTGATTTACGACGATGTTTGATTTTGATTATTCTGGGATCTTGGCCGAAATCGAAAAAGGGTTTTAGAAACCTCGTTTACGATTGCTACGGCGATGGTGGAACGAAAGAGGAAGGCTACAGTGGAAGGAGACTCACACACGGCCGAGACTTCTCCCGGTAACCTCCTTCCGATTCGCTATTGTTGTTGTTTGTCTGTGATGTGGCTTCTGAACCTTGTCTCTATTCTTTCTCTCTCAATCAGAACTTGCATTTTGTTTGTGATTATGTTGTTGTTCCGGTTTTGGCTTTTCTGAATTGCGTTGCTTGGTCGGTTTTCTGGGTTTCTTGTCTTCTTTCTCTCTCTCTGCTACCTATATCGGTTTTTGTTGATAAGAAAATGGATACTACACCTTGGTCTTTGGTTTTTGTCTTGTGTCAGTATAACAGATACCACCCTCTTTTCTTTTGCTTTCTCTTTTTAGAACAGATACTCATGCTCTGATTTTGGGAAAGGGTTGGTTTTGTATGACAAGAATGGATGCACACTTGGTATTGTTATGCTTTTCTGAACCGTGTTGGCTATGATTTTCTGTTCTGGTATTTTGGTTTTAACAACAGATACTGCACTTGGTTTTCGTTTTTGTTCCAGTTCTTGATCTCTCCTCCTGTCTCTTATCCCTCTGAACATATATTTTCTTTATCTTAGCTTCCATGTTGCTTGTAATGTTGGTTATCACCATCTTTGTAAAATGATGATTTTAGAGTTTCTTGCATTACTTGCTACACCATCTTTGCAGCTCTGCTCTTGACTTTGTTGGTTGCTTGTATCAATTGTTAATGGCCATCTTGTCATGCCTTGAATTTTGCCATGCTTTTCCTCGATTTCTCATTGCCTGTTTTTGATGATTATGTTAACACTGTGGGATTGGTATGGCTGATAACCTTGATACATGTTTGCTGTTGGGATTTATTTTACTTCTTTTTCTTCTTACTTTCTCAATGTCCCTGCTGCCTCTTCTTTTGACATCGGCCTTATATATCTTTGCTGAAGAATCATTGTCGCCATTATGCTTGCTGCCGGTTTAAAGCTGCGCGTTGTATGCTTTGGAAAATGTCGCTTTTATATGCTTGCAGCCGAAAAATGTCGCTTTATTTTGTTCGTTGTATGCTTTTCGTATGCTTGTCGTATCTGTCGGGATTAACATTGTCGTATGCTGCCGAGTTCTATGCTATGATGAATCTTGGCGAATTTTGTTTGTGAACTAGAATCGAATCACGATTTGCAAACAAAATTAATTTCCGCCGATGATTAATCTTCAAGCGAGATTACGAGGCTTTAGCGATAAAACACGATTCCATAGCGCCTAATGATGAATTTAGACAAGCGATTCTTTGATAACTTCGTGCATTTTGTTTTATATTTATGTTTTGATCTTTTGTTCACTTGCTAACCATTTCTCTTGGTTGTTTTTTTTTTATGTAACATGAGTGAGGATGCTTTAAAGAACACGGACCGGGCAGCAGCTTTAGCAAGGCTTGGGCGGACTCGGAGGATGGTAAATGATGAAGTCGAGTGAAGAAAACAAGGCCGGAGGAAACTTGAGGATTAGAATTGTAGGATTTAGCATTACTTTTCGTAATTTGAAAGCAAATTTGTATCGATCTTGTAACATTCATGACATAAATGAAATTTTACATTCAAATCCAATGTTGAAACTTTTCCTTCTTTCTCTTTTTGTGAAGAAGTGATAATTAGAATAGAAAGAAAAGCTTGGTTTGAACATTTTCCGATCTTTGGATAGCATGACACAATTGTTCCATCCTTATAGTAACCTTGAAATATTGATGAAATTGTCCTCGTATTGGACCTTGAATAAAACAAATCTTGGCAAAATTTTCCAAAACTTGTAAGCAAACTCTGAATGGACTTGTAACATATTTTAGAATACTCGAATAAAATCCGCATTTGAACGGTGTTCGAAATTCCACTTGCCCATGTTGGTACAAGTTTAGGACGTCCTTTTTTGGAATTGTAGGATTCAAAATTGCTCTTGAATTTGAATGAAATTTGATCATTGAATGACTAGTATTTCCCTTGCACTTTAAATCTCTCGCCATGGTATTTGTAAGCACAAATTTCTTTTAAAATGAACTTCCATAGAACAAATGACATTATTCCATCCTCACTTTGAAATTCTAAACGAAACCAGAATGAAGTTATTACGAAACTTGAGTTAAAAATAATACAATTTCTTTTGAATTTGAGTTAGATATGCCCACCATTCTAAACAAAGCGACAAAAGCGGTAGCCACTTTTAAAATCAAACCTTGCCAATGATGCCTTTGAGGCGATATTTATCGATTCTCAATCAACCTCCCATTGGTAGATAAAACATCAACAAAATGCGCACATATGAGAAATTTTAATTATAAACCAACGAGATGATTTTGCTCCAAACTTTTAATCGTGCAAGCCGGAACACGAGGGCGTATCAAAATTACGGTCATTCCATCCACGAATCCGTACATATTTTCTTTCACAAAAACCAGCAGAGAGATGATGACAAGCGCAGACGAGCGTCGGTGTACAATCTTAAAGCCCGGAGGAAATCACGGTGACCAAGAATCGACCTCGAGTGAATCGACATCCCTTATACCAATTGTCCATATTTTTGAAAAGCGATGGCGAAAGAGCCACACAAATTATAAGCGGAGGGTAAATTTTGGGGTGACACATACATATTCAATTAATCAAGTGATGAACATAGTAGATGACTTTTATACATACATATCCTCTCAATCTTGTAGATTTCCCACCAAGATTGTGAATGTTATCATGTTAATCCTTGCATGATTCCTCACTACAACTATTAACATGATAATCATTAAGTTCAATATTTTGTAAACACACACAAATCTATTCCTAGCATTTGTTCATTAGAGGATGAATATCCT
Source organism: Vicia sativa (assembly GCA_021764765.1). Classification (NCBI taxonomy): domain Eukaryota; kingdom Viridiplantae; phylum Streptophyta; class Magnoliopsida; order Fabales; family Fabaceae; genus Vicia; species Vicia sativa. Next base: position 224,634,565 of record CM038795.1, on the reverse strand, counting down.
AGGTCTACTTTAGTATTCTTTTCAAGCAAAACTCAAGCATAAAGATGAAGAACAAGATATTCAACTATATTAATCATCAACCATGTTCATACACAAATGGATTAAAGGAAATACATACAATATAGATCAACTACCTCTAATCTTGACACAAAAAGAGCTTAACCACTCATTTCCATGGTTGCTTGCTCTCAAGATTGTTGGTAGAAATGATGAAAATCAAAGATTCAAGAAGGAAAAGCTATGGTGTTCTTACTATAATTCTTGCCCTAGATTTACAAAGATGAAAAGATAATAATGATGAAGTGTTTTCTCCTTCTCTTTACAAGCCAAAAAGTCAGTTGAAGTGATGGGTTGGTGGCTCAAAAGGTGAAAGCATGGGCTGTTCTTTTACGAATTTATGAGACGCTAAGCGATGCAGTCGTCATGCGACTCATCTTTGCATGTTGACGCGACCTGCATGCTTCCTTCATCCAAAATTATCTTCAAAAAGAATCATCCCTAAAGCTCTTCAAGATTCTTGAATCCAAGCTTGGGAGAATTAGTCAATAAATTCCTACAATTAAAAGTAAAATAAGTTAAATAATATATATTGAACAAAAACTAAATAAACACCTAATTAAACCAAAATACTAGAATAAATAATACCAATTAATTAAAAAGACATTGTTAAGGACCACAAAATCATGTACAAAATAACTACAATTTGGTCCTTAACAACTCTCTCCAACTTATTTCTTTGTTTGTCCCCAAACAAAAGTCAAAAATCTCACAAAGCTAGAAGAACAAAATGTAAGCATGCAAAGTCACACAAGAATAATGGTTCAAACTCGACATACCCGGCAAAAGCACACATTGATCGCTCCTTCGAAACACAACATGGCTATGAATTGAGTTCTAAACACAATATATCAACACATGTAACAAAGTAAAAGATATGTTCACACTTGAATCACCTAACCATTTCTTCAAAATTCATGAAGAACAAAATGCATATTCACAAAGGACTAAACACTCTCCTAATAGTCATGCACATCCAGAATAATTCATGCGTTCATCGAAACGAGTTAAATGACAAAATGGAAACGAAGATCACTAAGGACTTTCAAGGTTGTACTTTGGCTTAGGTTAGAAATAAGGGATATTTAAGTACAAAGCCATTGAAACGAATTGGGTTAAAGAGTATGAAGAGCATTTCACAACTAATTCGCACTTCATTCTTATTATTCACAACCTCTTTTCTATTCCACACAATGATCCTCTTTTTTCTTTTCTTTTGTTTTCTTTTCATATACAATTTTTCTCTTTTGTATTTTCTTTTGCTATTCTTTTCTTTTCTTTAGGATCATTGTGTCATCAATTCTGGGTTCTTTTTGATCCACCTCCCCAACTTCATTTATATCAATCCTTTTTTATTCAAGAACATGCTCTTCAAGGGTTAATCAACAAAAAGGGTTGGTATTCAAAAACAAGAAAAATTTTATAGAATGAATTATCATTGAATTTTTCAAAGATTATCAACAACTATTAAGTGGCCTACTTAACGATTAGTTGATTTGATACATTCATCCTACAAATACTTTTTAAGCTCAAAAGGGTTCACAAGGATTCACTTACGGGTAGTTGAAGCCCTTTTAGAATTGGTGGTTTTTCTCATAATGCACAAAAAATTGCCTTGATCATCTCTAGGTTTCCAAGTTATCACAAACAAGAAAAGATTAAGCATGAATCACACGAGTTAACACAACTATTAGACACTCAATATTTGGTAAAAACTGGAAGCTTCTCACCTATGTGGTTTATGTCCTAATGATTCGAATGTGAACACAATATTTTTTTTTTTTACATGCCAAGGTATTTTGCATAAAGAACAAATTTCATAGACATGTTATTATTCTACAAAACGATTAAATATGTACCTTCTTTGTGGATTGAATCGAGAATTTTATCATCACCATCACTTTGGTGAAACACACTTACTAGCCTTGAAGAACCGTTGAAAACTCGGACAAACCAAAAGAAGTAATAATTCAAACTAAATAACTATAGTCTCAAAATAAAATAAAATAAAGCAACTAAAATAAAACAAAATAAATTAAAATAAAAAGGCACCCCAAAATGGTGTTTAAAACTTAAAAAGAAGTACTTAGGCTCCATGCCTACAAAATATCAATTGGAATTACAAGCCTATCCCCAAAAATGGATGGCAACCAACAAAATCCAGAGTTTTAAACTAAAATGCGTAAATAAAAACTAAAAACACTAAAATGCTGAAAGTAAAATAAAAACAGGAAAATAAAAGAGATCATCAATCAGTGGCCTCGAGAATCGAATCTCCAATAGACCCAGAATCAGAACCGGAACCAGAACTATCTTCTCCATCATCCTCATCTTCCACCTCCTCCTCAACATTTGGCCCGACCCCGGGCCAACCAGCATATGCACTGAGCTGCTCTCCCGTACGAGTGAAATGGTTCACTCCGGGCTCTCTAATCTGTAGGGCAAGGTGCTCCATGCTCTCGTGCATAAACATGAATGCTCTCTGATGAGCGAGATGCATCTGCTTGTTCCATTCTTCAGATGGACTAGCCTGAGGAAGTGCCACTGCAACTGGTACAACCTGGGCAGCAGTATTATTATCCAGGACTCGGCAATAACGATCACAATAGGAATCATCAATGATCCCATCAATAGTCAGGTGCCCCACAGTAGGAAAGGCAACCTTTGCCCTTTTCAGCAAACCCATAAACAGCCCAGGATAGGTGAGGGCACACTTTATACGCTCCCCCCTGGAGGTATAACTCAGTGCAACCCTTTTCAGCTCATTCGCTATCAGACGACCAAAATCAATTTGCTCCTCATCGAGCATATAAGCAATCAAACCAGCCGTCTCCATGGGTATCGAAGATGTGTGGCTCCGAGGTCTCAGATTATACAGAGCCACACACATGAGAACTCTGGCACTTGTCTTCATACTGGACCTGTTGAATTTCAATGGTTGTCCAGCCCTGTTCAATTCATAAGAGTGCCCAGACAAACACAGTTTTCTCCTCAGCATGTTAAAATTCCAAGCCCCACGAGCCAGGTGGTCATGGTAAACATCCAGTTGGTCCTCTGGGGCTGTCCAGTTGATGCCCAAAAAACTGTTGATGGCGGTGCGAGAGAAAGAAACTAATTTGCCTCGAACAATGGAAACAAACCTAAATTCACATCCCTCAGCCGGAATGGCATTTGCATAGAATTCTCGCACAAGCTCAACATTGACCTTTGTCTGAGGCTCACAAAGAACATCCAACCCGTAATTCGAAAGAATATTATCGGGCGTTGCATAGTGGCCCTGCTCACGGAAGCGGATAATGCGCTCAGTCCATATGTTGCGCTCCTCAAGCTCTTTGTATCGAGCCTCCTGAGCATGTCCCAAGAAACGGACAGCGTCGAAAGAAGCGGGCCTAGAGGGACCAACCCCAGCAGAGGAAACTCGTTGTCTCTTAGGTGCCATCTGAAAATCAACACAAAAATCAACGGAAAAGTGACACCGAGGTGTCCATTAGCAAATATTCATGCAAACAGCAGAGCAAATCAACCAACCAAAGCATTACGATTAATCGGAAAACACACAAACACAGCAGAAGAATTTTTTCAAAATTCTGCAGACCGCGCTAAGCGCGCTATGCGATTTTCAGAAAAAATTCTTCTGTAAAACAGAATTTTTCTCCACAAAAACACATCCAATGGCAGCGAAAATAACACTCTAAGGGTTCTCTATCATCTAAACATCCTAATCCTAAGAGAAAATTCGAAAATTCCTAAACCTAGGTTTTCAAAATCTAACCTAAACATGAAATATACACGAAATTGAAAGAAGAAAAGGTTAGAATACTTACTTAGATGTCTTGGAAGGTTGATTTGACAAAGAAATTAGCAAGAATTCGAAGATTTTTTGGTTGGGGATTTTTGGGATTTTGAGAGAGTGAGATATGAAGAAGAACCAGGGAAAAAGGGTTTAAAATTAACCCTAACCCCTTTTAAACTAACCAGGCCACGAATTGGGCCTCCAAAAGTCTGATTTTTGAAATTTTTTTTTTTAAATTCCCAGACCGCGCTAAGCGCGACCCCTACCGCGCTGAGCGCGAAAGTTTCTGCCAGATGGGCCAAAGTGCGCGCTAAGCGCGACCTGCAGAATTTTGATTTTTCAAGAAAAACAGCAAAATGACAGTTCGGGCAAGTGTAAATGAGTTCAAGGAAGAATACTTACAATGTTGGGGTGCCTCCCAACAAGCGCTTTGTTTAACGTCGGTAGAGCTCGACGGTTCATGATGATCATTGATCATCAAAGAAGGATTCGGCTATGTTGCGGCTCACCTCTCCGCCAACGTACCGTTTCAACCGCTGCCCATTCACAGTCCATTCCTTTGTTCTTTCAAGATCTTGCAGCACAATTGCACCATACTCTTTTACTTCTTTGATTAAAAATGGGCCGGACCACTTTGTTTTGAGTTTTCCCGGAAAAAGCCTCATCCGGGAGTTGAACAAGAGAACCTTTTGCCCCGGCCTAAATTCCTTGATCTCTATCTTCTTATCGTGAGAAACCTTAACTTTTGCTTTGTACCTCCGGTTTGAATGGTATGCTCCCTCTCGCATTTCATCCAATTGAACGAGTTGAATTTTTCGCTTTTCACCCGCCAAGGATGGATCGAAATTCAAGAATCGGAGGGCCCATAATGCTTTGTGCTCCATCTCTACCGGGAGGTGACAAGTTTTGCCATAAACAACCTGAAACGGGGTTAGTCCAATAGGAGCTTTATAGGCGGTTCGATACGCCCATAAAGCTTCATCTAATTTTTGTGACCAATCTTTTCGAGACCCCGAAACGGTTTTTTCCAAAATCTTTTTAATTTCCCTGTTTGACACTTCGGCTTGCCCATTTGCTTGCGGGTGATAGGGGGTTGTCACCTTATGCTTTACACCGTATTGTTTCAAAAGTTTTTGTAACAATGTATTGCAAAAGTGCGACCCGCCATCACTAATTAAAACCCGAGGGACACCAAACCGAGAGAAAATGTTTTTCTTTAAAAATTTGATAACGGTTTTGGCGTCGGCCTTCGGTGAAGCAATGGCCTCCACCCATTTAGAAACATAATCAACGGCAACAAGAATGTACTCGTTAGCAAATGAAGCCGGAAAAGGACCAACAAAGTCAATGCCCCAACAATCAAACACCTCAACCTCCAACATGTTGTTCAAAGGCATTTCATCTCTTTTTCCTATACCGCCACTTCTTTGGCATTTATCACAAGACTTAGCATGAGCATAAGCATCTTTAAATAGCGAAGGCCAATAAAATCCCGATTGTAGGACTTTGGTGGTCGTTCGCAATCCATTATAGTGTCCCCCACAAGGGGAATTGTGACAATGCCAAAGAATGTTTTTGGTTTCCTCATCACTCACACACCTTCTTAGCAACCCATCACTACTTAGCCTAAAAAGGTAAGGCTCATCCCACACGTAATACTTCGTATCGGCTAAGAATTTCCGCTTCTCATTCCAAGTCAAATCCTCCGGCATTAATCCCGCGGCCTTGTAATTTGCCATGTCGGCAAACCACGGTCGCTCTTGGATTGCAAATAACTTCTCATCCGGGAATTCCTCCTTCACTTCTTTCTCTTTGTCCGTAATTTTCACGTTCACTAAGCGAGACAAATGATCCGCTACCAAATTCTCCGAACCCTTTTTATCTCGGACCTCTAAATCAAATTCTTGCAAAAGAAGAATCCATCGGATTAACCTTTGTTTAGAGTCCGGTTTGGTAAGCAGATATTTTATCGTAGAATGATCCGTGAAAACCACAACTTTTGAACCAATTAGGTAAGGGCAAAACTTTTCCAATGCATAAACAATTGCGAGCAACTCTTTTTCGGTTGTTGCATAATTAATTTGAGAATCGTTCAAAACTTTGCTCGCATAATGAATAGCATGGAAAATTTTGTTCTTCCTTTGGCCTATACAGCTCCACCGCATAATCACTAGCGTCACACATTAGTTGAAATCAAGCTTCCAATTAGGCGTGATTATGGGTGCATTTATCAAATTTTCCTTCAATTTTTCAAAAGCTAACAAACAATCATTATCAAACAAGAAAGACTTATCTTTGTTGAGCAAGTTGCTCAAAGGCTTGGCTATCTTTGAGAAGTCTTTGATGAATCTTCTATAGAATCCCGCATGTCCTAGAAAGCTCCGAATGCCTTTGACATTGGTAGGTGGGGGAAGCGTCTCGATAACATCAATTTTTGCTTTGTCGACCTCAATTCCTCTTGAAGATATCTTGTGGCCAAGGACAATTCCCTCGGTCACCATAAAGTTGCATTTTTCCCAATTCAAGACCAAATTGGTATCCACACACCTCTTCAAGGCGGTGTCCAAATTTTCAAGCATAAATCAAATGAAGCTCCAAAAGCGGAAAAGTCATCCATAAAAACTTCAATTGTTTTCTCAATCAAATCGTGAATATAGCTTGCATGCACCTTTGAAATGTTGCGCGCATTGCATAAGCGAAAGGCATACGCCTATCGCGAATATTCCAAAGGACACGTGAAAGCCGTTTTCTCATGATCTTACGGATTCACCGATATTTGATTGTACCCCGAATAACCATCCAAAAAGCAATAGTATTGTTGTCCCGCGAGCCTTTCTAACATTTGGTCCATGAATGGAAGAGGAAAATGATCCTTCCTTGTTGCTTTGTTAAGCCTTCGGTAGTCGATGCACATTCTCCACCCCGTTACTTTTCTTGTTTGCACTAGTTCCTCCTTATCATTAGACATAACCGTCAAACCTCCTTTCTTCGGAACCACATGCACCGGGCTCACCCAAGTACTATCCGAAATCGGATAAATCATTCCCGCTTCTAGCATCTTCACTACTTCTTTTCGAACTACCTCGTTCATCACCGGATTCAAACGCCTCTGAGGTTGGGCTACCGGTTTGTACTCCTCCTCCATCATGATGTTATGCATACAATAGGCCAGGCTTATGCCTTTCAAATCGGCTAAAACCCAACCAATCGCATTTTTGTTAGATTTCAAAACTTCAATTAAGCTTTCCTCCTCCTTCTCCGACAATGTATTACTAATGATTACGGGCTTTTTACCTCCCTCCTCAAGAAACACATACTTCAAATGAGATGGTAGCTCTTTCAACTCAAGTTTTGGCTCTTCATCTTTAGGATCATTTTTCAACACTTCCACTTCTTCCTCCCATGGGTGTATTTCCTTGGAAATCTCGATTCCTTCCAAACACTCCTCAATATCTCGACTATCATCATCATCATTCACTTCTTGTGTTGCTTCCTCAATAACGTCAATCTTGAAACAATCTTTCTTATCCATTGGATGCTTTATTGCTTCAAAAAGATTAAAGCAAATCTCTTCATCTTGAACTCTCACCTTCATTAAGCCATCATCAATGTCAATCATCATCCTAGCCGTCTTCATGAATGGTCTTCCAAGAATTAAAGGTGCATCCACATCTTCCTCCATTTCTATCACAACAAAGTCAACCGGAAATAAGAATTTGTCCACTTTCACCAACAAGTCTAAAGCTACACCGTGCGGGGGAGTAATAGACTTGTCCTCAATGTCATTTTGTAGACTTTAATTCAATCTCCCCCAACCTCTTTACAATAGACAATGGAATCAAATTGATACTTGATCCCAAATCAATTAATCCTTTTCCGACATAGACATCCCCAATGGTAACGGGCAAAGTTACACGCCCCGGATCACTTTCTTTCTTTGGAATAGTGTGTTGAATTATTGCACTGCAACTTGCATCCACAATTATAGTTTCTTGATCCGTGTACCGCTTCTTTTTCGTCAAGATATCCTTCATGAATTTTGCATATTTGGGCATTTGCTCTAATGCTTCGGTAAATGGAATATTTATTTGCAATTGCTTAAAAATGTCCATAAACCGAGCATAGTGCTTTGCATCATCCTTTTTAGAAGGAAGGTGAGGATATGGTAAGCTTCTCAATGGATAAGTTACTTCCTTCTCTTTTCCCTTTTTCATTTTCTTCTTTTTCTCCTCTACTTTCTCCTTTTCAACTACACCATTCTCTTTTTCATTTTCAACTAACACCTCATTTTCAACTAAGTCATCCTCCACATCAACATCATCATTTTTTTCAACTACAACCTCATTATCTTCTTCAACTACCTCTTCCTCCACTATAACTTCTTCATCCTTCTCCACTACTTTCTTTTTCCTTTCAACCACTTTCCTTTTCTCATCACAAACTCTACCACTTCTTGTTGTTATGGCTTTGCAATGCTCCTTAGGATTTGTTTGCGTGGTTGGGGAAAATGATGTCGAAGCACTTTGTTCGGAGAGTTGCTTAGCTAGTTGCCCCACTTGAGTTTCCAAGTTCTTGATAGATGCCTCCGTACTCTTTTGATTAGCCATAGAAGCTTGCATAAATTGAGCTAGAGTGTCTTGAATGTTGGAAGATCTCACTTGATTTTGAGGTTGATTTTGCGGTTGAGCTTGATTTTGATTTTGAGTTTGATATGGATTTTGCCTTCCTTGATTATTGTTATCTTGTCTCCACCCTCCTTGATAACCTTGGTTACCCCTTTGTTGGTAACCTTGGCCTTGATTTTGATAAGGGTAAGGAGCTCGTTGTTGGTAACCTTGCCCTTGGTTGGCCATATAGTTAGCTTCCTCACTTTCCGGAGGATAAAATCCAGTTTTATGATCTCCTTTACACAATTCACAACAAGCTATTTGGTGAGCTTGCTTACTTGATGTTCCTTGTAACTCCATGATTTGTTGAGGAGTCTAGCCATTTGTTTGTCAATTCTTCAACTTGTTTCGCAAACAATTTGTTTTCGCCACAAGTGCTTCGTGACTCGAGAATTTCTAGAACCCGTTTTCACTTGTACACCTCCTTGATCATGTTGAGTTTGATGATCATTCCTACCCATCTTCTCAATTATTTGGATTGCTTCATATGGTGTTTTGCCATCAAAGAACCGTGGCATCCAACAACAATTTGTGTTGAGGTTGGAGACCATTTCGGAAAATATGAATTTGGGTAAGCTCGTCAAAACCATGGCTCGGACACTTCCTAAGCATAGACTTGTACCTTTCCATGCCCGATTCAAAGGCTCGTTTATGCGAAAATACGAGATAGCGGTCTTTGCCTCCATGAAGCGTGATTGAGGGAAAAATCGTTCAAAATTTTTCCTCCAAAACATTCAATTAGTCATTGTCTCTTGCAATTGATCAAGATACCAATCTTTTGCCTTCCCACTAGAGAATGAGGAAAAGCCTTTGGAAGTATTGTTCTTCTTGGTCTTCGGGCCCGGCCGCTCCGCGATCTCATAAAACTTAGTAAGGTGAGTGTAAGGATCTTCATGGTCATGGCCATGAAATGGACTTACATAGAGAAGTTGAAGTAAGCCGTTTTCATTTCACGACCCTTGCATTTGCTTGTCGAGCAAATTGAGCATTGGGACGAGGGCTATTGACACGCCCCGAGTGGTGGTGGTGGTTGATCCTCCGCCATAGTGGTGACTTCTCCAAACACGGTGGTGTTGAAGAAGTAGATGCTTCTCCTCTTCTCTCTTTCTTGCCTTTGCCTAGCTTGTCTTTTTCTTCTTTTAGCACTACTATTAAGTCTTCTAGCCGTCCTTTCAATTTCGGGATCGAAAAGGAGTTGGTCGAGGAATACTTCCCGCATAAACTAATTCTGAAAAGTCTAGCCACACAAAAGAAACAAAGAGATTAGTAGAAAAGTCTTAAAACACAACTATTGCTATACTAACAACATCACAATCCCGACAGCGGCGCCATTTTGTTGTAGGATTTTTCCGTAAACAAGTATTTTTAATTATCGATTCCACAGGGATTGGTGTATGTTATAGTCTTTCAATAGGAAAGTGTATTTTAAGATTATGTAACCAAAGGGGTTTGTTATCTAATCTACTAGTAACATGAGTTTCCAAATAAATAACTAAATCAATGCTTTCAAAGAGAGTTATGGTTTGGATTAAAGAGAGTTTGAGATTGTTTTCAAATTAAGGAGGCATGTCAAGATTAGTTTCATTGATCTAGTTTCATACATATTCAATTAATCAAGTGATGAACATAGTAGATGACTTTTATACATACATATCCTCTCAATCTTGTAGATTTCCCACCAAGATTGTGAATGTTATCATGTTAATCCTTGCATGATTCCTCACTACAACTATTAACATGATAATCATTAAGTTCAATATTTTGTAAACACTAACACACAAATCTATTCCTAGCATTTGTTCATTAGAGGATGAATATCCTAGGTCTACTTTGAAGTATTCTTTTCCAAGCAAAACTCAAAGCATAAAGATGAAGAACAAAGATATTCAACTATATTAATCATCAACCATGTTCATACACAAATGGATTAAAGGAAATACATACAATATAGATCAACTACCTCTAATCTTGACACAAAAAGAGCTTAACCACTCATTTCCATGGTTGCTTGCTCTCAAGATTGTTGGTAGAAATGATGAAAATCAAAGATTCAAGAAGGAAAAGCTATGGTGTTCTTACTATAATTCTTGCCCTAGATTTACAAAGATGAAAAGATAATAATGATGAAGTGTTTTCTCCTTCTCTTTACAAGCCAAAAAGTCAGTTGAAGTGATGGGTTGGTGGCTCAAAAGGTGAAAGCATGGGCTGTTCTTTTTTCTGAATTTCGCAGACCGCGCTAAGCCCGGTCTGTCGCGCTGAGCGAGCTCATGCTGGCACCGCGCTGAGCGCGACCTGTAGCATGCTTCCTTCATCCAAAATTATCTTCAAAAAGAATCATCCCTAAAGCTCTTCAAGATTCTTGAATCCAAGCTTGGGAGAATTAGTCAATAAATTCCTACAATTAAAAGTAAAATAAGTTAAATAATATATATTGAACAAAAACTAAATAAACACCTAATTAAACCAAAATACTAGAATAAATAATACCAATTAATTAAAAAGACATTGTTAAGGACCACAAAATCATGTACAAAATAACTACAATTTGGTCCTTAACACTATCATATAACGATTCAAATACTCGAAATTGGCTAGAAAGTTAAACCAATCATCTCTCATCCAAAATCTTTATTATGAAAAGGGTGAGGTGAAGCAAAGTTCATGTTTATTAAGTGTGTGAATAAAAGTATTTAACTCATTGAGCTATCATCCAACGACCCAAATACTTTAAATTTGATTAAACCGTCGGGCTATCATCCAACAATTTAACCGAATGCCACAACACTATATTTTTGTTTTAAAACATAGATAGAAGTTTTTAGCTTATTAGGCTATCATCTAACAACCTAAAAACTTCAAGTTTGTTTAAATCATTAGACTATCATCTAACAATTTAAGCAAACCCCATCCAAGTATTCTTCTTCTTTTTTTTAATGAAAAATAAATTTAGAAAACAAATTCAATTAATTAATTTAATTTGAAAGTGTTTAAGAGATTTGATAATGGACCAAGAGAAATGGAATCGGTTCATGATTAATCAAGTATATGGACTTAATTAATCTCGTGAGGATAGGTGATCCTATCCCCAACTATGAAACCCTTGTGCATGGATAATTGGTATATGAACCAAATTATGCGAGTTATGGTTAATCAAAGCAACAGGGGCTTTGGTTAACCTCGTGAGAATGGCCATGCCCATCCCCAACTATGAGACCCTTTTGGAATTCGGCTTATGAGCCAAGAGGATAGAAGAATTTGGTTGAAGGAGTAAGGAGATAAGAAAACAAGCGAGTCCATACAAAGTGGCTATATGTATGTTCCTAAAAAGTGGGACTAGTGTGGCACTAGTATTCTAAACGACCAATTGGAACAATCGATCAGATAGTTGTCACTGTATAATAGCCCAGGATCAAACTATGAATGTGTGCGAGTGTGCACTGTGTATGTATACCTGTTCCTTGATGAGGAGCCCAAGAAGAGGCTATGTGTTCTAATATGATGATAAACGCATAATTAATCGGTGATTAAAATATACAAAGAGGTAAAGTTCTACGCTATTACAAACCGTATGGGGATGGGGGTACAAGTTTAAGAATTGGGATACATCAGATCGGAAAGTGCGATAAAAGCTTAGATAAAATATCCCGAATTAATTAAATAATTAATTAAATTGAATCCTCCTATTTAATAGAATTAATCAGCAAAATGATTAATCAAATTAAATATTAATTTTCAACTCAATTAAATATTTAGAACAAAACAAATAAATACTATTTCACAATTTATTTGATTAAATAAAATACCAACAAAATAACATATACAAAAAAAAAAATAAAGAAACAACAAAAAATAGGCCAGAACTGAAGCAAACAGGGGGTGCTGAAAAAATCAAAAAGCTCAGGTCCAAGATGAGGGTCCGCTGGTTCCTGTGTGGCTGGAGAACGAAGGAACACCATAGACGCGTATTTCTAGTACGTTGGATATCATCCATGGCAAGCATATTGTGATCGAACGAATGAGATTAAATACTACAAAATAAAATAAAATAAAAGAATAATATACACTAAACCGGTGACACTTGTCACGACCCGGTTTAAACACCTAAGTAACCTACCCACTAACCCTCCTAATTAACAACTAAACACCTAATTAAAAAAAAAGGAAAGGAGGAAAGAAAAAAAAGACAAAAACAAAAAAAAATCTCTCTCTCTTCTTACGAAACGCTCTCTCCCCTCTCTTCCATCCTCTCGCCGGAAAAAGAACAGTCGCGCCAAAAATCGCCCTCATGGCGGCGGCGGCGGCGAGAATCCTCCGATTCCAATTTTTTTAGTGATTCTTGTTCCTCTCTTCATTCTCTACTCTAATATTCGGTTAGTTTTTGCAAATTTCTGATAATTTCTCCTAGATCAAAAAGGGGGTGACGGAAACCTAAGTCTTGTTTTCGAAAGGAACGACGGTGATGATGATGATGATGATAAAACGACGAAAGAAAAAGGAAGAAAGACGGAGCCTGTGCCTCCTCAGAGCGAATCGAAACCTTTACTCGGTGATACCTCTCTTTTCTTCTTCTTCTGACTCGGTTTGCTTGTGTTCTTCTTCTTGCCTTTTTGTCTGTTTCGATTTATGAAGGGATGGTAGGGTAGGAAAATGATGAACAAAGTTATGTTTTTTTGCAAATCTGAAAATTAGGGTTGGCTGTTTTAGGGTTTTGGTGAATAGTTCTTGTTGTCTGCTTTCTGTGTTATCAATGTTTTTATATATCACGAAATTAAGGTTTCTGTTGGAATTAGGGTTGGCCACGAAATTCTGTGTTTGGGCTGGACACGGTTACTTCTGATCTTTTGCTTGTGCGAATTTTTGATTGGGCCTTTAACATTGCTGGACCCTGTTTTTTCTTCTGATGATAAGCCTGCTTTTCTCTTATTTTTGGAACTTACAGTTTTGATTTGTGCCTATGGGCTGGGCACTTGTCTTTTTTGATACATTTGTTGGGCTGGAGTTACGAACTATTCTATGATAATACTCTGAATTTAGGCCTCTTTGTTTTCTTATTGTGAACCAAACACGGTTTGTGATTTGCAATAGAATTGTATGCCAATGATTGATGAAAAATAATTTGGAATGAGGCTTTGTCTTGCTTGAATTTGATCGAAACAAAACTTAATTTCTTGATTCTTGCCGACAATCCCTAATGATGAAATTGAAAGAAATGGTCTCTTTAAAATATTTATTTTCGTCTCCTTGCTTTGGAATATTTTAATTGTTTGCTAACCACATCCAATTCTTCTTGTGTTTCATGTAATATTGAGCAACATGGGTGAGCGGGAAGGACTTGAAGTGGGCTTGCTTACAAATTGAAGAAGATTCAAAATACTTTGGGACAAGGATTTCAAGATTATTTTAGAGCTTTCTTGTAGAACTTGTAGTAATATGCATTCGAAATAGAGCTTGTAATCATAGACTTAGGAATTTGAAACTCCTTGTAATGTGAATGAAGTTTTGGAGTTTAAATCAATGGATTTGTATTGTAGAAGCACATAACTTGTAATTAGAACACTTAGGAGTCATCTCTTGTGGTAAACTTTAGAGAAATAAAACTTGAATTTGTGAACTCCTTGCAAAAAGCTTGTAAAGTGATAATCCGAATTTGGTTCTTCTTTTGTTAAAATCTTGTAAAAAAGACATCATCTTGAATGAATCAACATTTGAAATAAGCTTGAAAAGATGGATGATGAAACTTATGGATGAAGCTTGAATGGTGTTTTAATGAACAATGATTCCATGTTCAAATACTCGTGCTATTAGCTTAATGCCATGAACAAGTCTTGATAATGTTTGGATGGAATTTGGATATAATTTAGAATTTTGACTTCACTTTTAATTGGACACACTTTGAATCATCTCCGAATCGAATGTGGAATTTTGATGAATCTTGAATGTTAGGTCTCTTGGAATTTTGAAGTTCTGGCCATTAGAAGTTCTAGACATTAGAAGTTCTAGCCATTAGAAGTTCTAGCCATTAGAAATTCTAGCCATTAGAAATTCTAGCCATTAGAAGTTCTAGGCATCAAAAGTAACCGAAGTTCTGATTTTTCTGATGAATCTTGTCAAATAACTAACTTCTTGCTAAAACCTATAGCTTCAAACTCAAAATATTCAATTGAATTCACAAGTTTCGATGCCACGAAATAAAATTCTCCATGCTTTAACTCCTCAACCAAAAATAATTGGATAAATTTCTTTGAATTTGAACACAAACTCTGATACTCGTATAATAACCCAAAAAAAACAACCAAATCTAAATAAACAATCAAATTGAGGTGGTAGGGTAAATTTTGGGGTGCGAAAGATTCCATTGCATTGTTGTGTTCTGAGCGAAGATCATTCCCTATATGCTTAAGAAAAAAAATTATTTCCATCTCTCACTCTTTTCCAACCTCTAAAATTTGTAGTAATAAAGGCATCAAATCTAGAATTTTCACTTGCTCCTTTGTTAAAAAGATAACATGGAAAGAAATATATGGTATCCTTTGAAGGTGAATATTCTAGCCATGAATAAAATATTTCAAACCAAGTTTCTTGAAACCATCTTAGATGATTCTCTTTACCAGACAAATGATATTCTTCTAAACGAATTTGATATGGACCTCATTTCATATAAGCTCTTTGAACTTGAGTGAGTCCACCTTATTTCAATTAAAAGTGGATTTTTACAATCGATATGTGTTCATTAGGCCTCTATTAGGAGAAATTTTCTTTGTGTCTTTATAAGAGGTAAGTGTCTCACTTACAAGTGATATTAGTGAAAAATTGTAAGTGGAATTCACATGTAAAACATTTAAAGGTCTAGAGTCAAGAAACTATCAAGGTTAAAATATGAAAATAGTTTTTTCCTTACCCCAATGTAGTTATGACGGGTCAATTAATTAACCAAGTTCTATTTATATCAATCTAGTATAGTGATTGACTTTGTGTAAGTAAAATTGTTGGAATTTGAAGTCATCTCTGAGTCAAGAAAGTTGTGAAGGTATATATATTTGAATTTTATCACTTAAATGATGCGTAGTATTCTAGATTTATTCACTAAATTGATATTTTTTATGGAACTAGAATAGGCATGTATGCAAATCCCATAAGTGCATGGGCAAGGTTCTATATTGGCTTGGTTTCTATCGAAGTTTCTTTTAGCCACATGATTTACTTCGCCTTAAAATATCCTTGATTTTCCTCTATGTTTTTCTCAATCCCATTATCTTTCCATATTGCAACTCTCTGATGATGTGATGACAGTACCACCCATATACCATGGATCCACTCCCAACCTAAGAGTAAATTGTAACTTGCCCTCGAAGTTATCACCATAAACACAGTGGGTTTGGTAATCGACCCAATTGTCACATCAATCTGAATTACTCTCAATATATGCCATGTCTTACCCTTATAGTTTGATAGTACCATGTTATGTGGCCTTAGATCAATATCATGCTTTCCAAATTTCTTCAACAAGAAATGAGGCATTAAATTAACTACGACCCCACTATCAATTAAAATCTTATTTACTCTGACATTCTCAACCTTAGCCCTTATGAGTAAAGGCTTCAACAAGAGATTTTTCATCCCCCTAATCTGACCTATCAAAGAACGTATTCTGATACTCAACACAACTGTTATTCATCCCAAAATATCACACAAGTTTGTGCTTCACCATTTCCTCTTCGTCATAATCCACTAGCTCTGTCACCTTTGTGACACAGTCATATTTGATGGGAAGCACTGAAACTACATTACAAATCACGTCGATATCGTCTTCCGATCCTAATTTAAAATTATTTATCACCATGTCTTCGAATTTGAGTACTGGCTCTATCTTTGCTCTTCCTTTCGTCTTGCCTTGTATGGGTGAAAACAACTTCCTTTTTTTACTAGATTCTTAACTTAATCACCAACTTGGATTTGATATAGTTTGTTGCTATGCGAGTCAACAATCTCATTCTCTTATTTCTTCTTCTTTTGGAACCTCCTTCATTAGGTCCTTGACATTTGTTTTTTTCCCTTTGTAATTGCTGGCCCCATAAGAACGTTTCTCCGACACTTGGAACTTCTCACGATAGGTTAATGAGGAACCTCTTCCCATTTCAAATATCTTCCATTTATGGTTGTTAGATCCATGTTTTCCTTTTGGTCAATCCCACTTCCCTTGGAGAGTTTTAGATGTCAGAACATAAATGTTGGTTTTGATCCTCTTCTGAGTCGGGAACTGCTGTCTCTTCTAGGGGACTCCCCTTTTGTCAAAATATAAATGAGGTTTATTGTTCCTCCATTTTACTTTCTGATGCGCCCGTCAAGCATTCTCTACCTCCTCAATAGCCTTTTTTGAAGACTGAGAAGTATCTTAGGCAGATCATCACTTCCAATTCCCCTCCTTTGCAATGATAAAGGAAGTCGACAAGACCATCATCAAATTTGGGGTAGACAAAATTCATATTACTCTCGTTTTTTCGCCACCCTCTTGTTCGGCCTCTATGTTTAAATCATCAGTAATTTCAACCATATTGATCCCTACTGGTTCAACATAGTTAGTTTCTTCAATCTGATGTGGGTCAGAATCAATCTTAATGGGAGTCTTACTCTTATGAATAAACTTCAATCTCTCATATTTCAGAGAATTCTGAACAAGATCCCTGAAAAAGAAACATTATGAAATTTTATTCCCCAAAAATTATGATATTTGCAAAAATCTTGTTTATTTCTTTGTTCTTATTGTGACACTTGTGCGCCTTGTGTCACTAAAATTTTTCCATATGCAACCAACAGATAAAATATCTCATCACATTTGGTCACATCAAAAGTATAGGTTTTCTTGGGGAATTTGTCACTCTTTTATGGTTCGGCAGGATTCTTCCCATTCGCTGGTGTAAGAACTTTACATACATATGGGGGCCCTGACTTCAACTCGGGCAAATCGACCTCGTTTCCCTCAACATGACTGTATTTTACATTCGACCCTTGATCAGTGTCATCTACGTCATAATCCACTCTTTCCTTCTTATTCCTGTTTACCCTGGCCTTTTCAGCCTTCAAGTGTTTGACTTGTCGAACTCTATTTTCTAGTTGGGCCATATCTCTTAGATAATGGGTATCCTATTTCTTTTTAATGGAGTAGTCTAAGCCCCCAACAACCATCTCGACTAATTCATGTTCAGACACTTGGGTGAAGCACCTTGTTTTCAAAAGTTAGAACCTATTTAGGTAATTGTCGATAGATTCAGCGAACTTTTGCTTTACCTAGCCAATTCCTTAAGGCTAATCTTGGATTTCCCCATATAGAATTTTTCATGGAATAATCTTTATAAGAGTCAATTATTGATAGAATGTGTCGGGAGTATTGTTAACCAAGTAAAAGCAATTTTTGCAAGAGAGTTGGGAAAATATTTCTTCCTTAAACCCTAGCAAACTTGGTTCACTAGTATCCCTAGCAAACTTGGTGAACTTAAAAACTTTCTAACCCCTTGAGAGTTTCGTATGTAATACGTATTCCAACAGTGGGGATACATAATTTGGCATTTGCAAGCCAACATTCATACCATTTTGTGCCATTTTCTTGTTGACCATGGCTGCAAGATTATTTTCTCCTGCTAGACCGTCTTATCGTACTTAATGGACCAGTTGGTCGGCGTCCTAATTTTGATTGCATAAAATAACTAGCGGCCATTAGACTTCCTTAGGCCTCGGTTGTTCGACTACATGGAACACAAATTGTTTTCCCTAGTTTACTGTGTTTTCCTCAAGGATTATTCCCTCGTCTTGAATAGGTCGTGCCGGTTGCGGTTGTACAATTAGTTGAACTTGCACCTGAGGGGCACCAAATAAGTCAGCAATTTGAGTCATCTGAGTTGCTACTTGGTGATAAATATTATTCTTGTTTTGAATCAAATGGTTGAATATTGTACCCATTTGTCGGGTAAGCAAGTTAATCATATCATGGTTGTTTTCATCCATTTGTTGTCTCAATACAGTTATAGAATTTGTGGTGAAAGTTAACATTGCTTGGGAGGAGAATCCCAAACCCAAAGGTTGGTTGGTTCAACCAAGTTTATTTATGGCTGATCCCAATCCCTGTAATGGTGAATATGTAGTCGTTTCATTATCAACAAATGCCGACGCACTTGTATGCAGACCTGCCATCATTGATGGTGACATACCGAAAGGTTGTTCACGATCATTCATAGGCATTGTTAAACGTGGCATGTAGGGCCTAAAATCACTAGCCATAGTCGGTCTACGAGATACAGGGTGACTTTGTGTTATCAGTGGGGAGAATACCACCCCACTTTGTGCAGTCGATAGTATGGTCGTCGTGCTTGTCGTGGAACTTACAACGACCGTGCCTTCCCCTGTTGTATTTGACGGTTTTTCTCCATTGTTGTTGTTATTCTTGGGATATACCATTTTCCTAACGTATCTCATAGTTGTTTTTCTAAAGTCTTTTTTTGGTTATCCTGTTGTTGCACCCCGAATTTCGCCCATAATTTTTCATCTAATTCATTTGCATCATTTGCACCAGTGATTGATAAGTAAATCAACCCATCATCGTAACATCTTGTCATAATAGATTCATTTACATCATTTTCATCTAATTCATTTACATCCAAAATAATTTTCTACTTTGCATGTTGCATGTTACATTAGTACACAATTAACTTAGAAATTAAATCAATTTTTCTTTGCATCAAAGCCATTTTAATTATATTTTTATTATTTTATTTTATTTGTGTATTTTTAATAATATTTAAGCAATTGAAATAAATTTGTATTTTTTAATTACATTTATTTATTTTTATTGAAATCATATTTGTTAATAAAAATTTAGGTTATTATTAAAAATTGCAATTACACTTTTTATTGATTTCTTTCTAATTACTATTAATTAAATTAGCATATATTTTAGTTTTGTTTTATAATAAATTCAGTTACTAAAATTTCCTTTTTATAATAAGATAAAAAAAAGACTACAAAGGTATATAATTTTTTTTCTAATGTTCACTTTACAAAATTCAAAGAAATTAAAAAATGAGTTGATGTTGCTGCTGTTTGTCTTCTCAGGCAAAAAAAAAAAATCGCACAGTTGCAACCTGAAAAGAAAAAAACAAATTAGTACAGTTGCAATTTCTCACACCTGTAAGATATTTGGGTATGATAATCCTGGATAACTTCGAAGAATCGTGTTCGTACACTTTCCGAACAAAGTATTTCGACCCTATTCTTGCCTGGGTTCACGATATCTTTTTGGGGATAATTCTCGAAGAACAATCTGTTTCTGGCAAAAGCAACTGATTATGAATGTAGAGAGAAAGTGTCGTTTTTCGTTGTGTGCGAAACCGAGGCCAAATGACTCCTTATATAGGAGATCGATGGCTGAAGCGAAAAGCACACTGTTGGGAAAGCGGTTATGTCGGTTGGGGAAAAGGATTCAAAATTTTGAGCGGGTGTCATATCGATTGAACCCGTCAATCAATTTGAATATCTGAAGATACAATACACATATGTTTTTTACAATACTCTACTATTCATTCTTGACACTTTTACAAGCCATGTGTCCTTATCCATTAATATGCATATAGGAAGCCAAGTCCAAGCTTCCTGAAGCGACAAAACTTCATGCTCACATAGGTGATCCTTTTAATCTTGCACATGCATTTGCAATTTTTCAAAGAGAACCATTAAGAAGATATACTTCAACCTAGCCATTACTTGCAGGTCTGAGCACATACCTTGGGAAGATAAACACAATTGCTCCAATCTTTAACTATGATATTTCCACATTGAATTCTGCTTCTAATGTTGTATTAGAAGGGAATTGGGTATACCATAGCTAATAGATTTAAATGGACTTTAATCCCATCCCAATTACCAACTTCTTCACTAAGTCTCTAGCTAACCCCTTCGTCAGTGGTCATTAAGTTTTGTTGCGACCGAACAAAATCAATAGATATCACCCCATTCATGATTAATTCCCTAATCATACTATGTCTAACACCCAAATGTCTAGACTTCCCATTGTATATTTGACTATAAGCTTTAGCCAATGTGGCAGTACTATCACAACGGATAGAAATTAGTGATATTGGTTTAGGCCACATCGGAATCTCATATACCAAGTTCCTTAGCCATTCCGCTTCTTTACGGTGACTAATGCCTGAAACTCGATTCCATTGTGGAACTAGTTATACATGTTTGCTTCTTGGAAGCCCATGAAATGGCACCTCCCAACAAGAACACCCATCCACTTGTAGAGGATGAATCTTGACATTATTTATCCAACTAGCATCTGGATAACCTTCTAACACCGAAGGAAATCCCATATATGACAATCCATAATTCATAGTACCCTTCAAGTACTTGAATACCCTTGTTATCGCATGCCAATGGTGTCTACTAGGATTACTAGTAAATCTTCTCAACTTTCCAACCGCATAAAAATATCCGGTCTAGTGCTAATCATAGCATACATCAAGAGCCTATAGCTCTTGAGTATTGAGTTGATCCACAAGTTTACTGTATTTGGCATGAGTGTTTCTCCCGGATCCATGGGAGTACTTCCTGGAGAAAAACTTTCATAATTGAACTTCTTGAGTATTTTCTCAATGTAATGGGATTGAGTAATTACAATCCCTTATTCTCCCGTTTAATCTTAATACCAAGAATAACGTCCGCTTCTCCCATATCCTTCATGGAGAACTTTGATGAGAAAATTCTTCGTTTTATCAATTTGATTTTGGTTGGTGCCAAAGATCAACATGTCATCAACATCTGAGACAAATGAAAACTCCTTTACGGATGTATCAAATTTGCTATATACACATTTGTCGACTTGGTTTAGAATGAAACCATTAGACAAAACAACCTCATCAAACTTTTGATGCCCTTTGCTTGAGCTTGTTTCAGCCCATACAACGACTTAACTAGATTACACACTTTATGCTCATTACCAGGCATTACAAATCCTTCAGGTTGCTTCATATACACTTCTTCTTCCAAATCACCATTTAGAAATGTTGTTTTGACATCCATTTGATGAATCACTAGATTATGAATAGCCGCCAAGGCAATCAACAATCTAATAGTAGTGATACGGGCAACTTGAGCATAGGCATCGAAATAATTGATCCCTTCCTTTTGTCTGAAGCCTTGGATAACTAATCTAGCTTTAAACTTGTCAATTGTACCATCGACTTTCATCTTCTTTTTGAAGATCCATTTGCAACCCAATGGTTTGCAACCTGGTGGTAAATCAGATAATACCCAAGTATTATTTTCCATGATAGAACCAATCTCTTCATCAATTGCTTCTTTCCAAAAACGAGTCTCGAGATTTCACAGCTTCATCATACGTTCTTGGATCCTCCTCTATACTATAGCAATAATAGTATTGAGTATCAATCTGATCCTTTGATCCCTCAACCAAATATAGTTGAAAATCAGATCCATAAGTTCTAGATTTTCTAGCTCGTTTGCTCCTACGAGGTTCAAGTGTCTCACTTGGCACATCGTTTGAATAATCATCCCTTAGAGATTCATCTAAATTAGGTATAGAAATATTTGGTCTAGGTATAGAAAAGAAACAATTCTCATCAAATATGACATCTCTCGATTCTATTATCGTGTTAATAGAAATCGAGTCATTAGGTTCTATAACATAAAACCTATAGGCCTTGGAGTGCTCAGCATATCCAACAAAGATGCAAGCTATACCCTTTTCACCCAAAGTTTTCCTTTTTGGGTCCGGGAGTCTAACGACGACCCTACAACCCCAAACACGTAGAAATGTTAAGTTGGGTCGTTTCTTATACCAAAGTTCATATGGGGTAGTCTTGTTCCTTTTATTAGGAACCCTATTTAACAAATAGCAAGCCGTTAACATAGCTTCTCCCCAAAACCCTTCACTCAGACCAGAGTAGGATAACATGGCGTTCACCATTTCTTTAAGAATTCTATTTTTCCTTTCAGCCACACCATTTTGTTGAGGTGTATAAGGTGCCGTAGTTTCATGAATGATTCCTACGATTTGGAAAAACACAGGATCATAATATTCACCACCTCTATCTGTACGTAATGTTTTAATCAACACATTCTGTTGCACTTCAACTTCAGTTTTATAGATTTTAAATTTATCTAAGGCTTCATCCTTAGTGTGCAACAAATAAACATAGCAGAATCTAGACGCATCATCTATGAAAGTGATAAAATATTTTTTATGCCCTAATGATGGAGTAGCATGCAAATCACATAAATCACTATGTATCAACTCAAGAATGATAGATTTCCTTGTTATACTTTTAAAAGGTTGCCTAGTGGTCTTTGTTAACATGCAAGTTTTACACTTTTCTACATTTTCATTAAAACTAGGAATTAAATCATCTTTAGACATTTCATGCATTCTTTTATAATGTACATGTCCTAGACGAGCATGCCATAACGAAAAATTGATAACATTCGACGAGGACATAAATACAGAACCAGAATCATTAGGAACTCCATTCAAATTCATCATAAACATACCATTATTATAATATCCAAATCCTACAAACACACCATGAAATTCACGGCGCGAATCGTGATGTCACGAGAGAATGTTATGCACGATGTCGACACTCTGTTAACAATTCACACGGTAAATATAAATAGCGATAAAGAACACAACAAAGCTGTTTACCGGTTCGATGTATAACAACACCTACATCAGGGGCTACCAAGCGGGGAGGAAATTCACTATCGGTAGAATTAATTCGGGAATAAACCAACGGTTTATCTCCTTCACTTAAAACCTACCAATGCAACTTCAATCTAAGTCCTACTTAGACACGAGTTCCTACTCACTCCCCTCAATCACGGTGATATCAACCTATTGAATAATTGAATTGTGAAGACAAACTTCAATAAACTATCTTGATTTTGCTTCAAAGCTTTAATCAAGAGACAAACCACTCGTGCTTCAAAGCTTTGAGTGGTAAACTACCCTTACAAACAAATCCTAGTCCAAAGCACTTATCAATTGATAATTGTTTGGCTCACAAGAGTAACTAAATTACACAAATTACAACTGCTAAATCTTCAATACAGATTCAGGCGCGACAAAGTAAGGGTTCTATTCCTTTTATAGAAGCAGTCCTGAAACTTCAGTTTTGGGCTTCCATAAAAATAGCTAGGGTTCACTTAATTAATCCTAAAAACTTGGTCTTTTCAACAACCAATTTAGTTTTAATTAAGATTAACCTAACATCCACGTGAGCATGCAATCTAATAACAGAAAAACATAATAAAGCAGCCCAACAAACTTCACGAAAAATCTCGGGAAAAGCAGTTGAGCAGAATGTCTGCTTGAATGTCATAACATACATTATGACATCGAATATTCTGAAATTCGGCTAACTTTAACTTCGGTTCGGTGTGCCAAAGCATCCTTGTCAAGTAGGATTTATCTTCAATCTGAATGTCATGACATTTATCAAGACATTGCCATAGCCTAGTTTTACCAAAAAGTAATGCCAACCTAAAACACTAACAAACTCCCCCTTTGGCACATTTTTTGCTAAAAAAACTTAACAGATCAGAGAACCTATGTAGCAGAAGAAAACAAACTAGTTCTAAGCTATCCTAAGCTTAAAAAGAACTTAGAGAAGATAAATTCTACCCATACAAATTTCCCAATTTCCCATAATTGCCCACATAAAAATTTCCATACAACTTCCTCAAGTGTCACACATATACTTCTCCCCCTTTTTAGCCTCAAAGGGGCCAAAGGAACCAATACAAATACCCCAACATTCAATCATATATTAGAGAACAGTACCATAACAATTTAAAGTTACAATTATCCAAAATAGGGAAAAAGCAGAACAAAGTCTTCAACAAAACAGAAACAGGAAACATCTAAGCAACAAGCTTTCAAATCAAGTGCTCTCTCTCCTGAAGCACTGTGAAAAGAAGCATCTTTGGAGTAGTCTTCAGCTCCATCCATCTTCCTCTTCTTCACAATTTGTGTCCTCTTGGGTCTAGAGACACCACCAACAGTTTTAACCCTTCTCTTCCTTTCAGAAGGATCAGCCTTGTTGTTCTTTTCAGCCTTAGAGACATCTTGTTGACTTTTCTTTATTATGACGGGGACTCAATGCAAGTATCATCAATACACACTTCAGGATCTTTAACAGATGGATTAACAGCATTCTTGACATGGAAATCAGCAGAGGTTTCAGTATCAGAATCCACAGGGGTTTTCTTGACGTGATCATCAGATGTCTTGACATTCTCAGTGACATCTGGATCAGCTGCTAAGCTAGGGCTAGCAGATTGTTGGTTTAGAGGACGAAACCCGGTACATAGTAGTTTTCATTTAGGATCCTAGTGACTATCCTAGTAATGGCTTCTTGCACATACCTAGAACCTTCTCTGTTGCTATTTACGGAGTGCGGATGAAGATGGCTCATAGGTCTTACGGAGAGAGAAGTTAGAGCTCTTTGTGCATCCCTTGTGCGGTTTCTTGACTTCCTCATGGTCGGTTGCCATTATGCGTGAGGCGTCCTTCACGAGTTTAACATTCATGGCTTGAGGCTTGCCCTAATCGACCATGGTAGGAGATGAACGACCCGAATCTTGGGATGATGAGGAGGATGAAGACATATTTTGCTGAGATATTCTGAGGAAGTGAGAACAGGAATGGCAGAAAGTTTGAGAGTATCGTTTGGATGAAGAGAATATGATACTTTCAAATGAAGAAACTATTAAAGGGAGGAGTCTCTTCCTATTCTTGAATCCTTTAAAAATAAGAGGAAAATAATTAAATGACCCACTTATAATTAATTGAAATAAAAGGTCTCTTCCATTCCTCGTTGTAAGCAATCTTAATTGCTACAATTCCTCATATTGACAAATATCCAGTTTGCCCCTTAAATTTTCAAACTGACTAGCATCAAGAGCTTTAGTAAAAATGCCAGCTAGTTGAAGTTCAGTGACTACATGTTCCAATTTAATCACTTTTTCTTCTACAAGGTCTCTGATGAAGTGATGTCTAATGTCAATGTGCTTAGTCCTACTGTGTTGTATAGGATTCTTTGAAATATTAATAGCACTTAGGTTGTCACAGTACAATGTCATGACATCCTGTGTGACATTGTACTCGATCGACATCTACTTCATCGGACCATTTGAGACCAGCGCTACCGGTGCTATGTATTGACCTCGGTGGATAAGGACACCAGTTTGCTTCTTGAACCAAGAAACAAGGTTGTTCCCTGAAGAAGCATCCTCCGGAAGTGCTTTTTACATCATCAGCTACCTACCAATCATCACAATAACGAGACGAATTGGTTCACATCCATGAGAATCTGAGAATACCATAATTGCAAGTACCACTCACATACTTCAGAATTCTTTTCACCTGGTTGATGTGACTTACTTTAGGTTTAGCTTGGTATCTTGCACATACCCCAACAACAAATGCAATGTCAGGTCTGCTGGCTGTTAAGTACAACAAGCTTCCTATCATGCTTCTATACAAACTTTGATCAACATTTTCACCACTTGTGTCCTTGGACAACTTCAAATGTGTAGGAGCAAGGAGTCCTTTTATGGTGGCATTCTCCATTCCAAACTTCTTGACAATATTCCTTGCATACTTGCTGTGAAAGGAATGTTGAGTCTTCCATCTGTGTGACTTGCAGTCCAAGAAAATAAGTTAACTCTCCCATGAGGCTCATTTCAAACTCAGCTTGCATTTGATTGGCAAAATGTTTCACCATTTTGTCTGACATTCCTCCAAATACTATGTCATCAACATAAATTTGAGCCACCATTATCTTTCCTCCTTTATTCTTGACAAAGAGGGTTTTATCAAGGCTCCTTTCCTATAACCTTTATCGATAAGGAACTTTGTCGACCTTTCATACCAAGCCCTAGGAGCTTGCTTGAGACCATATAAGGCTTTCTTCAACTTGTAGACATGGTCAGGAAACTTTGGATCCACAAAGCCTTTAGGCTGCTGTACATATACCTCCTCATTCAAATATCCATTTAGAAAGGCACTTTTCACATCCATCTGAAACAACTTGAATTTCAGAATGCAAGCAACACCAAGCAATAATCTGATTGATTCGAGTCTAGCCACAGGAGCAAAGGTCTCATCAAAATCAATCCCTTCAACTTTAGTGTATCCCTGAGCAACAAGTCTTGCTTTGTTTCTGGTGACAACCCCTTCTGCATCAGACTTGTTCTTGTAGATCCACTTTGTGCCAATGATGTTTGTTCCTTCTGGTCTAGGAACCAACTCCCACACTTCATGTTGCTTGAACTGGTTCAATTCATCTTGCATTGCTCAATCCGGTATTCATCGATTAGAGCCTCTTTGACATTCTTTGGCTCAATCTTTGACACAAAACAAGAGTTTGAGACAATTTATACGGATCTTGTAATGACTCCGCTGGTAGGATCTCCAATGATGAGTTCCTTTGGATGATCTTTCTGAATTCTGATGGAAGGATCTTTGTTAGCTTCCTCTGGTTCAGACTTTGGTGATGTAGGGACAGGCACATCATTCTTATCAGAAACTTGTGGTGATGTCTCAAACCATGTCTCAACATCATATGGAACATTGTTTTCTACCAGATGATCATCAACAATGACATTAATAGACTCCATCATAACATTTGTCCTGGAGTTGAATACCCTATATGCTCTGCTGTTTGTAGAGTATCCCAGAAAGATGCCTTCATCACTTTTGGAGTCCATCTTTCTCCTTTGATCACGATCTGTCAGAATATAACATTTGCTACCAAATACATGGAAATACTTCACAGTAGGTTTTCTTCCCTTCCACATTTCATACAGGGTAGAAGATGCTCCCTTTCTCAAGGTAACCCTGTTGTGGACATAGCAAGCTGTATTCATAGCTTCAACCCAAAAATGCATAGGAAGTTTTTTAGCATGAATCATTGCTCTGGCTGATTCCTGTATAGTCCTGTTTTTCCTTTCCACAACTCCATTTGTTGAGGAGTTATAGGAGAAGAGAACTCATGATTGATACCTTCTGAGGAACAAAATTCATCAAACTTGCTATTTTCAAACTCCTTTCCATGATCACTTCTGATTCTGACAATGCAGCTCTCTTTCTCTCTTTGAAGTCTTTTGCACAATTTCTTGAAGACATCAAACACATCAGATTTTTCTTTGATGAAGTTTATCCAGGTAAATCTTGAAAAATCATCCACAACTACATAGGCATATATTTTTCCACCAAGACTTTCAACCTGCATGGGTCCCATCAAGTCCATGTGTAACAGCTCCAGTACCTTGGAGGTGGTCAGATGTCTAGACATTGGATGTGACATTCTGGTTTGCTTTCCAACCTGACATTCACCACATACTCTTCCTTCATCAATATGTAGTCTTGGAATCCCTCTAATAGCCTCCATGGAAATGATCTTTTTCATCCCTCTAAGATGCAAATGACCAAGCTTTTGGTGCCACAGTTTAACCTCATTTTCATCCTTGGTAGTAGAACATACAGTGGACAGGTTAGTGTTTTCGGGCTCCCACAAATATGATTGTCCTTTGATCGACTCCTCTCATTACAATCTCTTGTTTATCATTAGACACAATACATTCAGACTTGGTAAAGTTGACCTTAAATCCCGAATCACACAGTTGGCTGATACTTATGAGATTGGCAGTCAAACCCTTTACTAGCAGTACCTTATTTAGGTTTGGAACTCCAGGGCAGTTCAAGTTTCCAACACCTTTGATTTCACCTTTAGCTCCATCTCCAAAAGTGACATAACTGGTAGTATGATGTCTGACTTCATTTAGGAGGGTCTTGATTCGATCGTATGCCTAGAGCAACCCTTTGTCAAAGTACGATCTTCCTTGGCGAAACTCTAAGGAAGTGTGAGCTATCAATCTGATCCTCTTCTTCCTTTGTTGAGTGTAGGGGCCTTGTTGCTCTTAGGATTGACATAAGGAGTCTGATTAGGATATCCATGTAGTCTATAGCAAAAAGGCTTTATGTGACCAAACCTCCCACAATAATGACATCTCCATCTTTGAAACTTTTTATTCATGTTTCTCTGATATTGATGTTGTACCCAATGTTGTGACATCTGCTTTGACATTGGATTATTAGGTCTGTTCTTCTTCTTGTTATCAGCAAGTTTCTTTGCAGCCACATACCCAGAACCAGACACATTTCCTGCTTTATGTTGTGACATCTGCTTTGACATTGGTTTCCCATGCCTCTTCTTCTTCTTGTCACCAACAGGTTTCTTTTCAGTCACATATCCTAGACCATGCTTATTTCCTGCATTTTGTCCAAGCTGAAGGATTTCTTCCAACTTATCGGTCCGATGGTCGACATCTTGGCGAGACTTAGACATCGATCAAGCTTGGAATTCAACACTATAATTTCCTTTGTTGAGATGACTTATAGTGTATTTTCCTTCTTCTCGACTTCCGACTTGACATTTTACGCCTCGACTTCTCAATCGACTTTTTACGCTTTTCATTACTGCGACATACTTCACCTTCGATACGACTTCTTGTAAGTATCAGCAAGTTCTTCAAAGGTCACTTCCTCATCACTAGAGTCATTATCAGAATTACAACTTCCAGAAAGTGCAGTGACAAGTTTGGCTAATTCCTCTTCAGAGTCACTACTTGAATCACCATCAGACCAAGTGACAGCCATTCCTTTCTTTTGTTTCTTAAGAAAGGTAGGACATTCAGCTCTAATATGCCCATATCCTTCACATCCATGACACTGGACTCCTCTGCCTTGACTCCCTTTTTCTTTTGACTTGGGTCTTCTGCTGGAGTCATAAAATCTGCTGATGTCAGATGGAATGTTCTTGACATTTGACCTTGACTTTGGATCAATCCTCTTGATGAGCTTGTTGAACTGTCTTCCAAGCATAGCTATGGCTTCAGATATCTCCTTATCATCCTCCTTGCATCCCTCTCCAGTATTGGATACAAGTGCTATGCTCTTGTTTTTCCTGTCAACAGTTTCACTGATTCCCATCTCAAAAGTCTGGAGAGATCCAACAAGTTCTTCCACCTTCAAGGTGCTGATGTCCTGAGTTTCCTCTATAGCAGTCACTTTCATTGCAAACCTTTTAGGCAATGATCTGAGAATCTTTCTCACCAACTTTTCTTCTGACATCATTTCACCAAGAGCTCCTGAGGTGTTAGCAATCTCTAAGATATTCATGTGAAACTCATGAATGGTCTCATCTTCCTTCATCTTGATTCTCAAATTCGGTAGTGAGCATCGAAGTCTTGACATTTAACCTTGGATGTCCCTCATGAGTAGTCTTGAGGTGTCCCAAACATCTTTGGCAAGTTCACCGATGAACTAGTCGAAGATATTCATCAATTCCATTGAATAATGCATTCAATGCTTTAGAGTTGCTCAGTGCAAGCTCTTCTTCTTCTTTGCTCCATTCTTCCTCAGGTTTCAAAACAGTAGTTCCATCCTTCTCAAGCTTGGTGGGATGTTCCATCCTTTGTCGTGACTCTCAAGCTTTAATATCCAGTGACCTCAAAAAGGCAACCATACGTGGTTTCCAGTAATCATAATTAGATCCATCCAGAATTGGTGGTCTATTTCCAAATACACTTTCCTTTTCCATAACGCCAGAAACTATTATCCCTAGATCTCACCCAGAAATAACAAGCAGGGTGCCTGCTCTGATGCCAATTGAAATTCACGGCGGCGGATCGTGATGTCACGAGAGAATGTTATAGCGCGATGTCGACACTCTGTTAACAATTCACACGGTAAATATAAGCGGCGAAGAACACAACAAATTGTTTACCCAGTTCGGTGTATAACAACACCTACATCCGGGGCTACCAAGCCGGGGAAAATTCACTATCGGTAGAATTAATTCGGGAATAAACCAACGGTTTATCTCCTTCACTTACCAATGCAACTTCAATCTAAGTCCTACTTAGACTGATTTCCTACTCACTCCCCTCAATCACGGTGATATCAACCTATTGAATAATTGAATTGTGAAGACACACTTCAATAAACTATCTTGATTTTGCTTCAAAGCTTTAATCAAGAGACAAAACACTCGTGCTTCAAAGCTTTGAGTGGTATACTACCCTTACAAACAAATCCTAGTCCAAAGCACTTATCAATTGATAATTGTTTGGCTCACAAGAGTAACTAGAATTACACAAATTACAACCTGCTAAATCTTCAATACAGTTCAAGAGGCGCAGCAACAAAGTAAGGGTTATATTCCTTTTATAGAAGCAGTCCTGAAACTTCAGTTTTGGGCTTCCATAAAAATAGCTAGGGTTCACTTAATTAATCCTAAAAACTTGGTCTTTTCAACAACCAATTTAGTTTTAATTAAGATTAACCTAACATCCACGTGAGCATGCAATCTAATAACAGAAAAACATAATAAAGCATTGACAAACTTCACGAAAATCTCGGAAAAGCAGTTTTGCGAGCAGAATGTCTGTGAATGTCATAACATACATTATGACATCAAAATATTTATCAGAATTCCGGCCTGACTTTTAGCTTCCGGTTCTGAGCTGTACTTAAAGCATCCTTGTCAAGTAGGATTTATCTTCAATCTCTGAATGTCATGACATTTATCAAGACATTGCCATAGCCTAGTTTTACCAAAAAGTAATGCCAACCTAAAACACTAACACACGAGACTTTGATAAAACATATTTATCGGACACTTGCTTGTATCCAAGCTTATTTATCTGAGGACCAAAATTAAATTCTTACGTAATTTAGGAACATACAAAACATTAAACAAAGTAATAGTCTTTCCAGAACTGAATTCTAGCACCGCGTTTCCTTTGCCTTCAACGGGAGCGAAGTGATCATCTCCCATGTAGAGGACATAACCATCTTCCACTGAAACAAGAGTCTTGAACCAGAAACGATCCTTGCAAACATGTGTTGTGGCACCAGAATCAATCCACCGCGGCAACACATCATCACATAAAATGCTTGAATTTAGAGAAACCGAATGTTTAATCAAACTATTCAAATCTCGAATTGATTTCTGACCTTGGTTTTCGGAGTGGTCCTTAGACCCCTTTCCTGGACCACTTGCATTCGCGTTGTCGTGCTTTTGGCCGAAACGGAAGTCCTTCTTGAAGTGGCATGTTTTGCCACACTTCCAGCATTCTAGTTTCGGTTTCTTGTTAGCACCGACACTGACTTTTTTGTTCTTGAAGGCACGCCTCTTTCCTTTGTTTTTGTTGTAATCGTTCTTACCACCCTCTTGACCATATTAGCAGGGTCCAGCAATTTCTTTTCCCTTTCCTTTGTCATCTTCATGCGCTCTTAGAGATTCTTCTATGCAAACATGACTTCCAAGTTGGATCAAAGACAGTTCGTCTTTTCCATGTTTCTGATTGTGTTTGAAATCCTTCCACGAAGGAGGCAACTTGTCTATGATGCTTGAGATAGATATTGTTTCATCCATCTTCAATCCGTGTTGTGTGAACTGTCCAAGGATTTGGAGGAGTTCATTGAATTGTTCCATGTGGACCTCGATTCAACCATTTTGCAATTGTTGAAATCGGTTACAGCTTTCTTGGATGAGTCCTCGCCATGTACTTGGATTCAAGACAATCCCACAATTCTTTTGCAGATTCCACGTTTTGGTAAATATCAAATAAGGAATCAGACATACCGTTAAGAATGTGCCCTCTGCATATGTAGTCGTCGTTCTCCCACTTTGATCTGCGTCTCATATTTTCGACTGAGTCATTCTCGAGTGCGGAATCGGTGTGAGCAGGGCGTGTACCACCTTCAACGTTGTCAACATGAAATGCATCTTCTTACATAGCGCTGAAGTCTTGTCCTTGAAACTTGTCCAATTTTCCGAAGTTTGTAGTCATCTCCTTGATGGTGCTTCCTCCAGCCATGCTTATCAGAAATTACTTTGTTCGTTTATTAGATATTTGGGTATGATAATCCTGGATAACTTCGAAGAATCGTGTTTGTACACTTTCCGAACAAAGTATTTCGACCCTATTCTTGCCTGGGTTCACGAAATCTTTGTGGGGATAATTCTCGAAGAACAATCTCTTTCTGGAAAAAGAAACTGATTACGAATGTAGAGAGAAAGTGTCGTTTTTCGTTGTGTGCGAAACCGAGGCCAAATGACTCCTTATATAGGAGATCAATAACTGAAACGAAAAGACACACCTGTTCGGAAAACGGTTATGTCGGGGCTCCGCCCCGCACCCCGCCAGGGGCTTCGCCCCTTGGAACCCCATTTCAATTATTCATATTCAATTATACATTGGCTCGACGAGCGTGCACTCCGCACTTCCATAACTCGTTTCCAAGCTTAACGCATAATTGCATCGGCCTTTAGTAAATCACATTACTACTAAAATACATTGGTGATACTAAAATCACCAACAACACCTCTCCACTACCCAATTTCACTAACAATACCAGCTCACAAATTCTGTCCTATAAACTTCACCTCTAAGTTTTCTCTCTATCCTTATCCTTTCCATTGTAAATTCTCTGTTATGCCCTCACTCTTTCACTCATATATAACAACATCATCTTCCTTTCATCTAGATGGCAATAAAAAGACACAAAGAATATCACATTACAGATCACCCTACATACTTTTCTTAACCCTCACAAAAAACCACCGAAAATACTCTTCATCACTCATTGCTCCCTCAACTCATCCATACATAAACAACTCACAACCACTGCAGCTTCTACATCCACAACCCATCCAAAAATCACTCATCACTGCTTCTATCTCCAATCTTCATTCCCTTCATACAACTAACATTATCATCATCCTCAAACCATCCTCCACGCTCTTCATATTCCAGCACCCTTCACTGTAAGCCAATTGCTCCATTCACCAACTTTCAACAACAACCACAAATTTCACAGAATACGCAGAAGCAGAGCTTATCCAGATTCACAGATCCGAAATCGCAGAGAAAGCACAAAAGCAAAGAATCATACCTGAGAAGATTTTGAGGTCGAGTAACTGACGTTTTCGTTGTAGCTTCTATTTTGTTGCATTTTTTCGTTTACCACAGTACAGTAGATTTGGGTATAAGGGTTTATTTGGAGATAAGGGTTTGTTGATTTTTGCTCTGTTATGTTTTTGCTGATGCCTTGCGTTGTTCTCAGAGATTGGAAGAGAAAAAGATGAGCATGATAGAATAGTTTATGATTCCACGATTTGTTTTTATTTTAAAATGTTTTATATATTTTTTTTAAAGAAAAAAGTTTTAATTAATGATGAATGTGTCAAGTTTTAAATGTTGGTTTTAATTACAAGTAAAGTTGGAGAGAGTGTGTGTCAAAGGTTTCTACCGTATCAAAAGAAAGAGGAAACTTGTTTGGATTTCTCTCACATGCTCTATTTTCTCTCTTTTTTTTATTATTTATTTTAACTTTTTTTATTTTGTTGTTTTATTAAAAAAAATCTCTCAATTTTAATTATGTTTTTTTTTGTTTTTGTAAGTTGACAAGTGGCTGGTGTTAATAGGTCTTTTGAATAATTCTTTGGTTTTTATTAAATAGGGTGTCTGTCCAGGTTTTTTTTTGGGTTAAAACTCATTTATTTTCATTAGTGTTTTTTTAATTAAAAAAGAGTTTTAATAGGTGGTTTGTTTTTTTAGTGATTTGTTTTAAATTAAATAAGATTTTAATTAATAAAAATGGTTAAGTGAGATTTAAGGGGGTGGGACGATTTTGTTCCACTTTTATCTCAATTGTTTTTAATATATATTTTTCTTTTTCAATAATAATTCTTTCCTTTTATTTAAAAATAATTTTTTTTATATTTTTTGATATGATATTTCTTTTGTTTGTTAAAAAAATAGATGGTTTTTTAATTTATAGGCATAGCACATTTATTTCATTTCACACCCAAAGCCCAATTTTCTTATATTTCTTGATTTTCTTTTAAAAAAACTTATTATTTTCTCTATTAAGTTTTAATTTAAAATCATAAAGAACATTTTTATTTCTATCTTAGCTTCTAAAAATATATTTTCACAAAAAAATCAAAAATAAATTTCTTTTAAATATATGTTTAGACTATTTTCCTTTAAGTCTTAGAATTATTTTCTTCACCTTACTTGAACTTCTATTTATTTGTACATTTATATAGATTTGTAATTGTTTCATCTCCATTTGTAATGTATCCCACTCTCATGAGATGTAATAGTTAGTTAAATATTTTATTGCTTTATTCAGTTATTCATCATATGTGCACAAATCGTTTTCAAAAGAACTAATACTCGATTGCGAGTCATTTTTAACCTTGAATTGACAAAGCTTTGAAGCATCGCAACTGTCACACATGGTGCACATACCACGCTTTCTTTTGGGCTTACAATGAGGCTTTAGTTGCTTAGTTAAAATTCATTTAATTATCTAATTAGGTTATTTAAAATTGATTAGTTCATCTAATTAATTTTTTAATCTAATTACTTGATTAAATTTTGTTTAATAAGTCGATTAAATTTATTTTGTGCATGCACGTACACAATTGTTAATTGTCTTATCATTTGTGCAAGCCACCTTGTATGAGCTTTTATCAATTATACTTCCATGAATGTTCGCAACTATTCGCCTCATCTTCATTCTCGCGCCTTGGTCCACATACCACATTTCTCATTCAAAAAAGGGTCTCATGGTAGAGAATAGACATTTGTCTATTCTCTCGAGATTAATCAAGCTTTCTTGGTTAATCATAGCCCAAATTAATTCTCCTCTCGTTGTCATTCACCACTTTTATAATAAATTCTCAAACCTCGATCCAATGTCAAGTTGTTTTCAAAAATGTTTTCACAAAAAAAATTAGAATGGTATTTGTTTAAGTCATTGGATGATTGCCCAATGACTTACACGAATTTAAAGTCTTTAGGTTATTGGATGGTAGCCTAATAAGGTAAATACTTTTATCCATTCGAAATACCTAACAAGAGTGAACCTCGTTTCACTTCACCATTTTCATAATAAACTTTTGGGACGAGAGATGATTGATTGAGCTCACTCACCGTTTTCTAGTATTTGAATCATTAGATGATAACCTAATGTTTCGGTGCTTGTCATCCACAATTAAAATCAATTCAACTCATTAAACCTTGCCCACGTGCAAGTCCTTTTTTCAAACTCACATCGCTCACACGCGATCTTCTTTCGCTCACACGCGAATTGCACTAGTGATGTCTTATCGTCCATGTACGATTAAGCTCCTACTTTCATAAATAAAATCAACCAACCAAAAAATATTCTCGCAACCGAGAACTACGTAAGCTCTGACTTTCCCATCGCACTTGGGGAATACGTAGACACGAGATTCTAACATCTTGGCGAGCACACTTTCAAAAAATTAAAACATGTCTCATCTTTTCGCATAGTAATTAGAAGATAACAAATTAACACACTAACCACACAAACATGCTTATAACTAAACGGGTCTCATCGAGTACGATGGATGTGAGGGGTGCTAATACCTTCCCCTTGCATAACCGACTCTCGAACCTGCATCTCTTGGTCTCAAAGACCATTTCATTCTATTTCAATTTCACATTTCAGTTCTTGGGTTTTATTTATATTTCTGCTTTCCTCTTTAGAAATAAATAAAGTTAGATGACGACTTCATTGTTTTGTAATCGAATTAGTAAAAATTTTCGATGGCATCAACACCTATAACTTCTCAATCTCACGCATACTCAAGGTTTTGAGAAGTTTCATGAATGAAGAGCATGCATATTTTTATGATAAAATGAAAACTTTTGCACAAAAGGGTCGCATCGGGTGTGCCAACTTATTTATTGGGAAATATAGTAAACAAATACAAGTTTGAATTTACTTAAGAAATTAAACTCGAAAAGATCTCAGGCATATAAGTGCAAAAATTTGTAAGTTTGAACATGTTTGACATTGAAGTTGAAAATGATGAAAAGATAGGAAAAGGAAGGAAATTTGAACATAGTAAAATAATTAATGCAATAAATGACTTGAAAAAAAAATAAAGAACTAAATTCATAAAGTAGAACGCAAAACACACATTTTTTTATCACTCATTTCTCTTAACACTGATACGTTGAGTTTATAGAACTTGTCTTTAAAATGCATACCCTAAAACTATAAACAAACAATGTTTATATACTAGTTCTAATGAAACCTCGACTTAGCAAAATGCACCACGTTCTCAACGCCATACAACCTTCGTCTTTGCAAAATTTTACACGTATTTTTGAATAACTACTTGATCTTATCCGCTTTAGTCTCGTTCAATTGGGCAGTTAGACTTTATTAGAAAACTCGAAATTCCACTAAATCCAAAATGGTTGCATATCTTTGGTCTTCATACTAGTAAATATTCAACCAAAATTATTATTGTCCTTTGACAAGACAGATTCTCAATCAACATTAAAATTCATGGTCAATATTTGATTATTTTGACGTGAAGACAATAACTAATTTTTAAAATAGTTTCTAATCGTCAAAGTTCAACCTTGTGGGGAAAATATGAGGTAACAAATATACATTAAAAATTATTTTTAATTGTAATGAAATACAAACCCTTTTTTTATTGATTAATCTCTGAATTGTGATAACTACAAATTTAAGCTACATTAAATTTCTTGTAAGAAAAAAACTCTCTAATTGGTTGTCGAAATTGAATCTAAAATTTGTTTGTAAAATGTGTTTTTTTCTTTCTATTTCAAATAGCCATACTTTTCTATTTTGGACTAGTTATTAATATTTTTATACGTTTTTGTGAAGTCAACCAACTATGAACTGATCAATAAGCATTTTCTACTACAAAACATATGGATTCATAAACAATTAGACTGTGCTAGAAGAAAACAGAGAAGGAGAGAGACGAGACTTTTTCTGTTTGGTATTCTAATATGAGTATTCCATATAAATAAAATTACAAACCATAATTAACTATGCTAAAATGTGAAAAAGCAATTGACTATATAAATTTATTCATACAATCAAAGTATTTACTCTATTTCTTCAATCACTTCAAGATCCAAATTCATATATTCAGCTGAAATTGTAGGTCCAAAAGGGTTGGAGGGAACTTTCAACTTGTCTCCATTTCCCTGCAGCATTTGCATCACAGTTTTCATAGTCGGACGGTGCATAGGCTGCCACTGAATGCACCAAAGTCCTACAATTGCCAATTTTTTCGCAATTCTAAAATCTCCTTCATCATCTATAGGGATTTGTATATCTCCGCCTTCAAGCAAATTGTGGATCCAATCTGGATATAGAACTTGAAAATCGTCTTCGTTTATGGTTGTGTTTATATTCTTTCTTCCTCCAACAATCTCCAATAGCAACATACCATAACTATATATATCAGACTTATAAGAAACTTTTCCGAAATTTCTAGAAAAAACTTCGGGTGCCATGTATCCTAATGTCCCTCTAGCGGCCGTCATAGATACAATACTTTGATTTTTCGAGTACATCTTAGCCAAACCAAAGTCTGTAATTTTTGGGTTGAAATTGTCATCAATCAATACATTATGTGGATTAATGTCAAAGTGAAGAATTCTTTGATCACATCCCTGATGAAGATATTCAATCCCATTCGCTATACCTAAAGCAATTTGTTGTAACTTGTTCCATCCAAAGAAACTATCTTTGTTGTTCGGGGGAGAAATGAATTTCTGCAACGAACCATTTGGAAAAAAGTCATATACTAGAGCACGGTGAAATCCATCCGCGCAAAAGCCAAGCAAACGAACAACATTGAGATGATGGATTTTGCCCATGGTTCCAACTTCATTTATGAACTCTTTCCCATCTCCCTCGGCGTTATTGAGCATCTTAACCGCGACCAATATTTGGCTTGATAGTTTACCTTTGTAAACAGCTCCATGAGCTCCTTCGCCTAATTTCTCCTTAAATTTATCAGTGATTCTCTTTATGTCAGCGTAGGAGAACCGGGTTGGATTTAATGCCTTTTGATCCTTCAAAAAGTTTTCGATTCTTGTATGATCTTCGCTTTTCATTTTGAAATGGCGATGAATTTGAACAATAGCACCGAGCACAAGGACTAGCAAAGTGGATCCGATTATTACACCTACAAATTTATCATTCAATATTCTTAAAAATCTCAAGTTAATAATAAAAGGAAAGTAAAAAAAACAAAACGAACAAAGATTGTGTGACTCTCACCGGCAGAGGTTAAAACAATGAGTATCAACTTCTTGTTTGATTTATGTTCACATTTCAAGCATCGTATGTCAAAATCAGTTTCAAACCATGTCCATGAGAGCATGTTTGATTGAATACTAAATGCATCATGTGAAAAAACACGATCAAACAATTTGGTGCAGTATACTAAGTCAGATTGAACTATACTTTCTAATGTTGAATCAGCGACATAAATTGGACAAGATTTCATATCTTGTGGTCTATCGTTCATTTGGTAGTTTCTGAGTTGCAATACTGAAGAACAGTTGAAAAAACTAATGTTGTAAGGTTGAGGAAATTGGGGGACATGAGACTTATTAAAAGGGAAAACTGATGAAAAGTTGTGGTCAAGTACGAGCTGTGGTAGACAGTTTCCAGGATCAGATAGATATACCCAATGGTATCTATAATCAATGTCAGTGATGATGAGTTTCAAAGGGGCAGGATGAGTAGGAAATTCAAGAATCTTCATGTTATGTGTACAGTTGAGCTTGAAGGGACATTGAATGGGTGCATCATCCAAACATATTCCAAGTCTCATTAGCAACAACAGCAGCAGTGCGAGTATTGTCATAAGTGACATGTTAAAAGAAAATCTTGCTTAGAAATTTTGCATAATTTCACACATAGCAATATAGAACAGCAAAATATTATGCATTTAAAATAGAAAATAATTATGCTATAAAAAATGTTATAGATTAGGAACCATTCAAAGTCCCAAGACTATATTTAATAGTAATACTACATCACAACGTCATTTAAGGAAAACAAATTCTTAATAATTGAGGTATATGCTGTAGAAGTCAAGAACGATGGCTCAATGACTTTGACACAGAAAGTTACAGTTTTGTCCTTACAACTAGTGTGTTCATTCATAATGAGTTTTGTTAGAATAATAATATAAGTGTCCATAAGTGGGAACATAGTCCACTCATTTATCACTTTAAGATTTTAGGTTGGTGAATAAGTGATGTATCTTTTACAAAAGTGCATAATCCTGAACTCTGTATAATACTCCTAGTAATTCCTCAATAAGGTTGAGGCATTGAATGACTGTTTTGTCCTTCTAGTTAGACTTTGATTTATATCAATACTCCCCGTAAGTACCCCCAACAAGTTTGACGCATTGAATGACTATTTTGTCCTTCTAGTTAGTCTTTGATAATGGTGTGTGTTTTCATTCCAGCATAACCAGTCATGAACAAACAGATGGAGTCATTTTCATGCTTCCTCCAAATATTGATGCTAGTTGTTGTGATACCATTGCATAATCATCATCAAACATGTGACGCAACAAACACTAATAACCAAACACACTGTCCACCTTCTTCCTGTGGAAAACTCAGCAACATAAAGCATCCATTCCGACTAAAAGATGATCCAAAAATCTGTGGTGATACAAGATACGAGTTTTCGTGCGAAAACAACATGACAGTGTTAGATCTATTTTCAGGTAAATACTATGTGAAATCAATAGACTACAAATACTACACAATCAGAGTAGTTGACCCTGGAATTGTTGAAGGTGATTGCTCCACCATTCCCCGGTATTTCTTAACCGCAGCCAATTTCACAAGCTCTTACAATCTTGACTACCACGGTGATCCATACGAAGTTGGTGGTCAATCTTATTTTGGGCATGTAGTATACTTGAACTGTAGCAAGCCAGTGAAGAACGATCCTATTTATGTGGATACATCTTCCTGTGTCAAATGGCATTCTAAATCCAAACATCATGTTTATGCTGTCGTTGGCGACATCAACACCGGGAGATTAAATGTTGGCTGTGACGTGAAACTTGTTGCTACTTCATCAGCTACGGGTTTTAAGTGGTATTTCCAGGATGTTACAACAAGCCCTCAACCATATTTTTCATACGCGGAAATTCATGGAATGCTAAGCTATGGATTTGATCTTTCATGGATTGG
Organism: Vicia sativa; assembly: GCA_021764765.1. Classification (NCBI taxonomy): domain Eukaryota; kingdom Viridiplantae; phylum Streptophyta; class Magnoliopsida; order Fabales; family Fabaceae; genus Vicia; species Vicia sativa. Next base: position 224,593,864 of record CM038795.1, on the reverse strand, counting down.
ACGTGCTTGTGAGGACTCTTGTGACAGTAACCAACAAAACTGCAGACTTAAAGAAGCCAGTGGAGGTCTTGAATGTGAATATGATTATTGCACGACTCCATTGGGAAGTAGCATCAAATGTGGTAAGTAGGACTTCACTAATCTTTTTTATTGCCTTATTTAAATTAAACATTTATGCTCTAAAAAACATGTTAATAAATTTATGCCATCTATTCATCTTCACTTCATAACTATACCCCGCCTTTTAAGGCTAATTAAGGTTAAGACAGGGGCGACAATTTTGGGCCATGATTCTCCCCGTGTTCCTTCTTTGTAACTTACACTTTCCTCATAGCATGCCATACACTCTTCCTTCAAAGTAAAAATAACAATTATATATTGTTTTTTGATCTTTCATGATACCGGTCCTCCGTTAAGAAGAAAAACATACTCAAATGTGGATTATACGCCCTTACTACTACTTGGTAGTCCATTTTTATACTTTTTTTTTTTTTTTTTAAAGACACCCAATAAAAAACCATTAATGACTCTCGCATCAAGCTTCTTTTTTTTTGTTAATTATATGTCCATACTTTAGTTCAGGACGGACCCATAGCCCAACGAGTCCAGGCGCAATCCCTGTTTTTTTTGTATTTCTCCTAATTTAATAGCTAACTTTTAGATAAAATCAAGAGCACAATTAGTAAAAATATGGGGAAAATTAATAAATATAAGGGCAAAATTATATAATATGTCGTATGTAATTTGCAGTTTAAATTTTTGCCCAAATTACCTAAAATTTCTAGCTCCGCCACTACTTCAGTTTGGTAGCCCCAAACATAAAGAAGCCTTGTACTAGGTTTTCTTCCTCTCCAAATCTCATAAAAGTCTTATGAATGGTCTAGCAAGTAATCCTATTAAAAAAAATGCACACCAGTTCTTAATGGATATGTCCACAATAATAATGACACAATACTATAATTTAACATTGACCTAATTATATTCATAAGAGTATGATCCGCCTTTCAGCCACACCTTTTTATTTTGGAGTGCTAAGCATAGTAAAATTTTGAACATTTTCTATGACTTTAGAGGAAATTTGCAAATGAACCTTGTTGAAATTCAAATGCGGGTGATTAAGTCTGACGTTAACTAGAAATGGAGAAAATGTTGGATATATATGACAGATGACCCATATATCAGATGCATTAAGAGTTTGGGTGGATATGTGGTGTTAAAGTTTTTTGGATCCCAAACTTTTAGCCATTGACATGTTTGGATCTCCTCGGACACCCCCAACAAGTGATATGGGAGCCTACTTAGACTTGGTGGAGGAGAGGAAGTGAGATCCTAGTATGAATCAAAGCTAGTGATGTGGGTGACTCACATTGCTGAGATATATTTTTAGGTGTTAAGGCTCTTGGATCCTAAAAAATTAATCCAATGACACTTGCAGCGCTCGCTAGACTCCCTAACAAGTAGTATTAGAGTCATGGTTAAACTCAGTGGTAGAGCAGGGGTAGCTCCTAGTGTTGATAAAGCCTAGTGATGTGAGTGACGAATAATGATGTAATTTTATGATTGAATAAAGTGTAAAATGTTATATACTTAATACATAGACTTTTCTTTATCGAGAACTAGTAGAAGGCTCATGCGTCTGCACGGGTAAGTTTATTCATATTTTAGATCATTCAATAAAATAAGTTGTTGGTGATATATAATTATTATTATTATAAAATCACTAATAACTGAAAATATTTAAAAATAAATATGTAGTAAATCATCAACATGATAAATTCAGTATGTCTTATAACTATAAATATTTACAAATATCACTAATAACAATAAATATTTATAAATATTTTGTTGGATAAAATAAAAAGTATTGTAGTGACAGTGATATGTGAAAATTGTGAGGTTCAATGATAAAATTCACATAAATTAGTAAATAAGTAGTTTTGATGATAAAATTCACAGGAGTTGGAAAAGAAAAATGCACCAGTCTATGAATAATGATAAACTTCAAATTTTCATCACTTTTAGTACTTGATTCTTTAGCACTCTATGTCATCTCTTCAACTTGACGCCACAACGATTCTATCACACCCATCATCTCCTTGTTAACTTGTAAAAACAAAAATAATTTAATTAAGAACCGCTTTTTACAATGTAGGAGAGAAAAAAAACATAACATTATGATTGAACAAAGTGTAAACTGTTATATACATCATATATATAGACTTTTCTTTATTGATGTGCGATATTGGATCGAACTCTATTGAAACGAAGGATAGCTTATAGTTCGACAAAGTTTAGCATGTCGTCAAAGATTGCTCACCTGTTACTGGCGAAGACTTATATACTGTAGTCGAAGTGTGTTCTAGTATGTGGGTGTCGAAATACTATGATTGTTAGTAATTTGAAATTGAGCTTATTTGTTATGTCCAATTGTTTAAGTTAGCTTGTACCTTAAGTTAGCTTGTAATAAGTATTTGAGAAAAAGCTCGTTAATTTAGTATGTTAGATTTATTATAAATAGCATACTAGTCTCTCATCATTGCAAACTGCAAATCCTAATTTAGGGTGAGAGGGTTATTTGTTATTCTTGTATAGTTGTAATCTTGTTTTAAAGATAAAGGAAAGAATAGTAGTTAATAATCAATCCTTGTGTTCATCATGTTCCTCATATTTTCTACCCTAATTGTTTCTTGATCAAAAAAGAAACAAGTCTATACTTTGTTTCTACGACATCTGATTCTCAACAAATTGGTGAGGTGAGCATGGATAAGATGCCTTCAACAAAGTATGAGATTGAAAAGTTCACCGGAGTGAACGATTTAGATTTGTGGCACTTGAAGATGAAAGTCCTACTGGTTCAACAGAGTCATTTGGAAGCATTGAAAGGAGATGCAGCCAAGAACGTTGCATTAACTGCAGTTGAGAAGAAGACGATGATAGAGAAAGCCCACAACACAACATTGTTGAGCCTTGGTGATAAGGTTCTTTGTCAAGTATCAAAGGACACGACGACGGTAGGGTTATGAGTGAATATTGAAAGTTTGTACATGAATAAATCGTTGGTAAATCGACTCTACCTGAAGTAATCTTTGTATTCATTCAAGATGATTAAAGACAAAGTGTTAACTAAGCAGTTGGATAAGTTTAACAAGCTGATTCTTGATCTTAAAAATAATGATGTGAAGATCGATGATGAAGATCAAGCGATGTTGCTGTTGTGCTCTTTGCCCAGAACACATGCTCACTTCAAAGAAACTCTCTTGTATGGAAGGGATTCCTTGACCTTTGAAGAAGTTCAATCAGCCTTGTATTCGAAGGACTTGAACGAACGAAAGGAGCATAAACCTTTGACGGTTAGTGAAGGTTTGGCCGTTAAAGAAAAATTCTTGCGAAAGGATGGTAAGTTCGGCAAGAAGAAAAGTAAAGGTCAATTGAAGTCTTATATTGGCAAAGCATGTGATATTCGATGCTATCACTGTAAGAAGGAAGCTCATACAAGAAAAGTATGCCTTGAACGCCTGAAAGATTATGGAGGTAATGATAATGGCAATATATCAATTGATCAAGATGGTTTTGACTCATTTGATGTTCTTGTGGTTTCGAGCAGCAACCCGTCAAAGGAGTGGATTATGGATTCTAGATGCACTTGGTACATGACTCCAAACAAAGACTTGTTAGAGGAATTATGTGAACAAGATGGTGGATCTGTATTGCTGGGAAATGATCGCGACTTTATCATCTATTAATCGAGACCGCAAGTGCACATCTATCGCGTAGTTTTAAAAGATATCGAACCCACAGAGACTATAAATCGATCTATTGTTATCCTAAGTTATTGTATATAGCTAAGGCGAATAATTCTTTTAGATAATGGTTTAAGAAAAATATAAATTAAACGGATATTGGTACGTAATATAGTGAACCTAAGCGGATTAAATTGAACCTAAGCGTATAAAGATGGTTAACTTAATTGTTCTGTAGAGATTATCAGTTTAAAAACCCTCAACTCACACTTTCGTGGTCTTATCTCGGATTATATTCCTAAAGTCCTATGCCTGCTCTCGCTAGCCCATAAGTGTTTAGAAAATACTCTTTGAAAACTTAATAGAATCTAATTCGTTTTAAAGCGCTCTCGCTGTATTTAAATCGAATGCCTGACTTTAGCTATCCGGTTAAAACCTCACACTTTCGTGGTCTCGATCCTAACCTATTCTACTTTTCTTACTTTCGTAACAAAAAGATTGATTTTAATTATAAAAAGTCATAACCAGAAATTAAGTTAATTAATGTTTTAGCCCGGGAACAAATTAATTCCTGCTCTTACTGCTATTACATACCGATACCTACACGGTTTAGCCGGACATATTTATTAATTCAGACATGCATAAATAATAAGGTTCAATATATTTAAACATCTCCATAATCAAATAAATAAATATCAGGGACAGTATTTTAAATAAAATAAAATAATTATATTAAAAACCTGAAAATAAGAATACTGGAATAATCTTGTTCTTCGAAATAAACGAACATTCCACCACAAGTCGGCTGGATCTGCTCGGAGACTTCTCGAATTGAAAGAAAAATACGACAAGGAATAAAAAGCACTAGATCTAACGTAAGGTTAGATCAGTGAAAAATACACAACAATTTCCGGTGTAGAAATTGTCGTGAGAAAATTATAACAACTTAGAACTAAAAGAAAATCGAAAACGGAAATGAAAACAAATAAAATAATATTACAAAACTGAAAAGAAAATAAAATTGCGAATAAAGAAAGAACGATTGTTCGATAAGAATGCCGACCCTTCTTCTGAAACTTGAACTTGTATTTATAGCCTCTTTCGTAACTTCCGTATCCTCATCTCGTATCCAATCTCGTATGAACATGTGATCGTGGGAACATGGAACTGCCAGACTAAATGGGAGACGGACGTCTCATCTTGAAGAGAGGAAGTGTGAGACGTGGGTATCACATCATGAAGGGATTAGGAGACGTGGCTCTCCAAGAATGGAGATGGTGGGCCCCTGAATGGGAGGCGGGCGCCTCCTTGCTGAGTGGGAGAGTGAGACGGCCGTCTCACATGACGTGGCAAGTGGTGGAGGCGTGCGCCTCAAGGCTCAAGGAGACGTGGACTTCACTTCTAGGTCTGGCTTTGCTGGGCTTAGTCTTTTGGCTTTGTATAATTATTTCCTTCTTCTTAACTCCTTCTTTTTGCTATATCACCCCTTGCTTCATTTCTTTGGCTTTTTAATCCGATTTTTCCTCAATTTTATTTCTTTGCTCAATTGATCTTTATCTAATACAAATACCTGAAACATTAAAAATACCAACGTAATACAGAAATAAAACAGAATAATTAAATAAAAATAGTAACATTATCTATGAAAATTAAGTCAAATATGTTATATAAATTCGTTTTATCAAGAAACCACAAAGCTTGGATGATTGCAGGTATTGGATCTGTGAGATTCAAACTCCATGATGAGTCAATAAGGTTATTGACTGAAGTCAGGTATGTACCTGATTTTAAGAGAAATTTGATTTCTCTTGGTGAATTTGACAAGAAAGGATACGTTTTCAAAGGAAAGAAAAGTATCCTAAGAATCATGAACGGGTCGAAGGAAGTCTTGAGTGGCGTGAAGAAACAAGACTTCTATACCCTTGAGGCTGAAGTTGTAAGTGGTTCGACGAGTGTTGCATCCATGAAATCTTTGTCAAAGACAGAAATTTGGCACATGAGGTTGGGGCATGTCAGTGAAAGGGGTTTGGTAGAATTAAGGAAACAAAATTTGCTTCGTGGAGACTAAGTCGAAAAGCTGAAATATTGTGAACCACGTGTACTTGGGAAATCTTGTAGAGTGAAGTTCAACAAAGGAAAACAAAGAACACATGGATCCCTTGATTACATCTATGATGATCTTTGGGGGCCTGCAAGGTGTCCACCATATTCAGGAGCAAGGTATTTTATATTTATAGTAGATGATTATTCCATAAAGGTATGGGTATTCATCCCGAAGATTAAGGATGAAACTTTTGAGAATTTCAAAAGTTGGAAGACTCTGGTGGAAAATTAGTCTGGCAGAAAGGTCAAGAGGTTTAGAACCGAAAATAGCCTTGAATTTTGCAATGAGGCATTCAATATATTTTATGTTGCCTCTGGTATTGCAAGGAACAAAACTAATTTAGGTACTCCACAACAAAATGGTTTGGCTGAAAGGTTTACTCAAACTATTTTGGAGAGAGTTAGATGCATGTTGAGAAGTGTTGGGTTAAAGAAGGTGTTTTGGGCTGAGACTGGTTCGACAGGTACATATCGGATAAATAGATATCCTTTGATAATGTTGGATATGAAGACACCTGAAGAAGTTTGGTCGGCACGTCCACCAGATCTCGACAAACTGAGAGTATTTAGCGACATAGCCTATGCTCACATTAGGCAAGACAAGGTTGAACCTAGAACTCTGAAATGCATGTTTATGGGATTCCCTAAAGAAGTCAAAGCTTATAGGCTATGGTGCCTAAAGCTAGGTCACAAGAGATGTATCACTAGTTGAGATATAGTTTTCAATGAAGCTGAAATGGATTTCAAGAAAACTGATGATGTTGATCGAAGTGCAGAAATATCTGACGAAGAGTTGGAACAGGGAGAAATTCTTGTTAAGGTGGAGCATGTTGATGCTGAAGTGCGTACCCCAGATGAAGTCTAACATGAAGCAGAATATGTTGAGGAAGTTGAGGAAATCATCAATGACTACCTATTGGCAAGAGATAGGGCTCGAAGAGTCATTAAACCACCTCAAAGACTTAGGTATGCAAATCTTATAGCTTATGTCTTAATCTATGTAAGTGAGGTTCTAGACGAAGAACCAAGAGACCATAAGGAAGTTATGAGGAGTCGAAATAAGATTGAAGGATGAAGGCTGTGGATGATGAGATGAAATATCTTCATGATAACAACACTTGGGAATTGATCAAGAAACCTACTGAAGCAAGGTTAGTCAGCTGTAAATAAATTTTCAAAGTTAAGGAAGGAATCGAAGGAGTGGCGTCGAAAAGATACAAGGCAAGGTTGGTTGCAAGGGGTTTCACTCAGAAAGAAGGTGTAGACTTCAATGATGTGTTTTCTCCTGTTGTGAAGCATAGGTCCATTCGAATGTTGCTTGGCATGGTGGCGTAGTTCGATCTTGAAATGGAACAAATGGATGTGAAAGTTGCATTCTTTTATGGTGATCTAGATGAAACAATCTTGATGAGGCAACCTGAAGGATATGTCGAAAAAGGGAGGGAAGATTATGTGTGCAAGCTAAAAAGATCTTTATATCGGTTGAAAAAATCTCCTCGATAGTGGAATAGGAGATTCGACAAGTTCATGTCACACATATGTTTCATTAGAAGTCAGTTCGATCACTGCGTTTACTTCAGATTTCGACCTGGTAATTCATTTGTTATTTTGTAGCTTTATGTTGATGATATTCTCATAGCAAGTAACAATGTCGAAGACGTAATGAGGGTGAAGGTTGGACTCAATAAGGATTTCGAAATGAAGGATCTGGGATCTGCTACCAAGATTCTTGGGATTGACATTCAAAGAGATAGAATGTAGACAAAATTATGCCTATCTCAAGAGGCATGCCTACGGAAGGTTCTCAAAAGGTTTGGTATGTCGAATTCAAATCCTGTTGTGACTCTAATAAAACCTCAATTCAAGCTGAATATAGATCAATGTCCTAGTACTTATATCAAAAGAGCTTATATGAATAACATCACATATGCTAACTTAGTTGGTTCTTTGATGTATGTTATGCTTTGTGCTAGACCCGACATAGCATATGCAATAAGTCTTGTAAGCAGGTACATGGAGAATCCTGGAAAGGCTCATTGGCAAGTATTTAAGTGGATTCTAAGGTACATAAATAGGTCTCTGAACAAAGTCTTAATTTATGGTGGAGCCTTGGGTGAAGATAGTAAAGTAGTAATCGAAGGTTATGTTGACTCTGATTTTGCAAGTTGTATGGATTCTAGAAAATCAATTTCTGGATATGCTTTCACTATGTTTGGTACAATAATTAGTTGGAAAGCAACACTTCATAAAGTTGTCACATTATCAACCACTGAAGCAGAATATATTGCTTTAACTGAAGTTGTGAAATAAGCATTGTGGATTGAAGGTTTTGCTAAGGAACTGAAATTTCAAAGGCAAGTTATCACTGTTAAATGTGATAATCAAAGTGCAATACATATGTAGAAGAATTAAGCTTATCATGAGCAAACCAAGCACATTGATGTGAGGTTTCATTTCATCAGAGGGGTAAGCGAGCATGGAGAAGTCCAAGTGCTGATGTTTTCGACAGATCACAATGTTACTGATATGATCACCAAGACATTGCAAAATTACAAGTTTTTCCACTGTATGTAGTTGATAAAGATGCAAGAAGAAAGCTAGTTCATTTTTTGATAATAGAGTTTGTTCCAAGGTGGAGATTTGTGAGATATTGGATCGAACTCTATTGGGTCGAAGGGTAGCTTCTGGTTTGACAGAGTTTAGCATGTCATCGAAGATTGCTCAGCTGCTACTGTCGAAGACTTACATACTGTAGTCGAAGTGAGTTCTAGTATGTGAGTGTCGAAATGCTAGGGCTGTTAGTATTTCAAAATTTGGCCTATTTGTTATGTCCAATTGTTTAAGTTTGCTTGTACCCTAAGTTAGCTTGTAATGGTTATTTATGAAAAATCCCATTAGTTTAGTATGTTAGTTTTATTATAAATAACATACTAGTGTTTCATCATTGCATACTGCAAATCCTAATTTAGGGTGATACGGATATTTGTTATTCTTGTATACTTGTAATCTTGTTTTAAAGATAAAGGAAATAATAACAAATACTAAACAATCCTTGTGTTCACTGTGTTTCTTAGATTTTGTACCCTAATTGTTTCTTGATCATAAAGAAACAAGTTTATACTTTGTTTCTATAGCATCTGATTCTTAACAAATGAGAATTAGTTCATACATAAATTATATGATTGAAAAACTTGTAAGAGTTCTGCATACTTCATAGATAATTTTTTTGGAGAGAATTAATTCATAGATATCAAACTAACAATAATTTATAAATTTTATTATTCGAAAAAATTCAGAAGCCACAAAACAATTTGTTGAGGCAAACAATGCCACAAAATTTGTTGTTATATCATAAAAAAATTAGAACTAACTTGTTTTTTCTTGTTTTCTTTTTTATAGAACAATTGTCAAAGTTGCGCATCAAGATAGAAGGTAAGAAATTCTAAAATAATCTTTTGCTTAGCATTATATATTTTTTTTAAGAATAAACATTTGTGTTAGTAACAAACGATACCAATAATGATGTAATTTTGTAAGAAAGAGAGAGCTTTTTGATAAACCAAGAAGTGATTCAATGAACAAAGGGTAGAGAAGGGAGAAGAAGAATAAGAAAAAATAGGATTGGTTAAAACCATTATTCTTTACTTTCTCATTAGGGTTAATGATTATAAGTGTTATAGAATAAAAATCAACCTCAACGTCTCTCAACAATTCGAGAGATCAGGCTATTTATAGACTACTAGCTATGTATGTTATGTATGATGATAACACACATGCATACATGACATACATATCTAAATTGGAAACTAAGCTAAGTTAAACAACAAACTAACTTATACAATTGCATGCTAGAACAAGCTTTGACTATAACACATACATCCTCGACTACTACATGCTAGAACAGACTTCGACTACAACACATTACTCAGTCAAACCATAAAATCACCCTTGTAATTTTTGGAGTTTGATTCAAATACCATAAATCTTCACCTTGGAAAAAAATATATAACATGAAGGGAACAAACTAGCTTTCATCATCAGCTTTATCATCTACGTATAGTGGAAACACATACTACTAGGCAATGACTTGGTGATCATATTTGTAACATTGTGATTAGTCGAAACCTTCATCAATTTGACTTCTCCATTTTCAATTTTCTCCCTGAAGAAATGCGGCCTAGCATCAATGTTCTTGTTTCTCTCATGATAGGTTGAATTCTTCGCATGTGTATGACCCTTTGACTATCACATTTAATAGTGATATCTTGACCTTGAAGTTTCAGTTCTATAGGAAACACATCAAGCCACATCGATTATTTAAAAACTTCAGTGAGGGAAATATACTCAACTTCAGTGGTTGATAAGGCTACAACCTTCTAAAGTGTTGTTTTCCAATTGATTATTGTACCAAACATTGTGAAAACATATCCACAAAGATATTTCCTGGTATCCATACATCACTCATAGTCAGAGTCAACAAATCAGGACCCTACTCAGGGATCCTTTTATGTATCTTAGCATCCACTCTAGAGCTTTCCAACATTCCTTCCCAAGACAGGCCATATACAAGTTTACAAGGCTCACTCTGTAAGCTATGTCTGGCCTCATATAGATGATAACATACATCAAAGAATCTACTATACTAGCATAAGGAATGTTATTCATATAGTCTCTTTGAGTTTCAGTACTCAAACTTTGAATCGTACTCACCTTGAATTGAGGATTTGTTGGTGTTACGACGGGCTTTGAATTCGACATATCAGATTTGTCGAGAATCTTCCTTATATATGTATCTTGAGATAAGCATAATTTTGACTGCTTTTTATCTCTCTAGATGCCAATCCCTAGAATCCCAGTGGCCACTCCTAGATCCTTGATTTTGAACTTTTCACTTAGTTCAATCTTCGCCTTTATTACATCCTCAACATTGTAGCTTGCTTTGAGAATATCATCCATCTAAAGCAACAAAATAACGAGTGAACTTACAAGTAGAAATATTGAGTAAACACCATGATCAAACTAGCATCTAGTGAAACCTATGTGTGCCATCAAATCTCATATTCCATTTTCAGGGAGACTGTTTCAGGTCATAGAAATATCTATTCATCTTGCACATATAATCTTCCTTTCCTTTTCGCATACTTATTTGGTTGCTTCATCAAAATTGTTTCATCTAGATCACTATACAAGAAGGCGCTTCACATCCATTTGTTCAAGTTCTAAGTCGAACTTCCCACTGGCTAACAACATTCAAATGAATCTATGATTTACAAGAGGTGAGAACACATCATTGAAGTCGACTTCTTTTCTCGAGTGAACCCCTAGCAACCAAGTTTTCCTTAAATCTCTTTGACATCACTCATTCGATTCATTCCTTAAACTTGAAAATCCACTTACAACTGACTAACATGGCTCCTGAAAATCCACTTACAGGTGACTAACATGGCTCCTGGTTTCTCGATCAGCTCCCAAGTGTTATTATCATGAAGATGTTTCATCTCATCATCCATGGCTTTCATCCATTAAGTTTTGTTTCAACTCCTCACAAATTTCTTGTAGTCTCTAGGTTCACAATCAAGCACCTAACTATACGAGATTAAAGAAAATGCTAGAAAATTTGCATAATCAAGTCTTTGAGGTGACTTGATGACACTTATCGGCCTGTCTCTTGCTAGTAGTTAGTCATCAATAATTTCCTCAGTTTATTCAACATTATATGCTTCTTTCTCGAATTCATTTGGTTTATTAAATTCAGCATCAATATGATCCACCTCAAGTGGAATCTCTTCCTATTCCAACACTTCTTCAAAGATCTCTACATTTTGACCAGCATCATCAGTTTCATTAAATGTCATTTCAGCTTCAATGAAAACTACATCACGACTTGTAATATGTAACACCCCTTCTAAATTACCCCGCAAATTAGCAATTAAATCAGAGTTAACATAAAATGAAAGGGCATTATAATTTATTTAAAACAGAAAAATATCATCAACATGTCATGCTTCACTGAGGACTTTATTAAATATAATTCAAAATCCAATAATATGTTCTACACAGTGGAAAATAACATAAAATCCGAAATAAATTCAACTTATAATTCATAAATATTCCAACATAAACAAAAAGAAAACAAAGTTCCAATTCTAATTCCAAAACAATCGTTCCCCAGTGTTACAACTACCAGAGCATGACACTGACACGCGGACTATCTAAATAGCACAGCTCAAAAGCCATCCTCACTAGCTCCTAAGCGGCTAACACTTCAATCTGAAATCATCAAAGTAAGGGTGAGATTTCATCAACAATTAAAATGCATTATACGTTTCTAAAAACAATAAAACAGTCAATACATTATTTCACCCTCATTAGCATAATCAGATTACAGTTCACAAATACAATTCACACAGTTCATTATCCATATAACAACAATCAATGAAAATATAACACTGGAAACCATCCTAACATGTTATAATTCCATATGCAATGCAGACTCGGTGCATGTGGTACGAAACGTGAACTCAATTCACACCCTATTCCATTTACACCCTGGAAAAAGCGTTAATCAATGATTCGTCCATACACCACTAGGACACGAATCTAGCCTCACCACCACTAAACCACTGGGTACGGGTATTGGCTATGTAGGTCCAATTCCATACAATGGGAATTAACCACCACCAGAATGCATATGCATGCACAACAAAAGCACGCAACATTCAAATAAGGAATATGATATCACCACATCATTCCATACCATCCAACACCAACAAACAGTACATGATAACAACATATACAATGTCAATCACAACACATGATATTAACATCTATCAAGTATTTACAACATTAACGACAAACAATCAAGAATAACAACGAATCCCTTATACGGAAAGTCATATTAACCCAACAAGATTCAATTACTAGGTGTTAAGAATGTTTTTACAGGAAATTACATGCTTCCAGCTTTCCAACGGTACCAACTACGACTAAATCGGAGTTACGGTCGCAAAGATATGACCAAAACAGTTTTTCAAATGTTATGTTCTGTTTTCAAACAGTATGAGTCGATCCAAAACTCCATGTGTCGACTCATACATGGCTTGTGTCAACCCAAGAAACGCATGTGTCGACCCATACACAAATAATTTTTCTATTTTTAAAAGTTTCTTCAGTATGAGTCGATCCATAATCCTCTTGTGTCGATACAAGACTCCCTTGTGTCGATACAAGACTCCCTTGTGTCGATACATAGCATCCTTGTGTCGATGCAAAACTTCAAAATTCTCCACATGAGTCGACGCAAGACTCTATGCATCGATACAAGTCTTTCTCGTGCCTCTGGTTTTCAAATGTTTTGCTACTTGTATCGATACATAACAGCATGTGTTGATCCATACTGCGTTTTTTCACCAAAACCGCCTGCTCCCACCGCTTGCAATCCCAACCAACCAGAAACCTTCCCACATACAAGGTACATCATATGCAGTAAAAATTATGGATTCTTACATCCAATTAACAGTAGAATTACATCCCTAATCAATCTACAAGATAACTCCACACATAGTAACAATCATCACGTATTTTGATTGGGGTTTTTACGTCGGATCATACTTTTAGGGCATAATCTAGAAAATCCTAATTCGAGATTCCTAATGTATTATTCCATCCTATTGATTATCAAAACCTATAAGGCATATTAACCGCATAAAATCACCTATTACCTTGAGATGATTCTTCGAATTCGCCTTGGCTTTTTCTCCTCTTTCTCTTCTCTTCTCCAATGTACGTAGAATGAAAACCTCCAATCTTCTTTTCTTTTTCCCTATTCCTTTATTTATTCCTTTTTATTATTCCAATTTATAAAAATAAAATAATTAGAGTGATTTACTCCTCACACCCACCAATTCGACCTCACACCCCAACACTTCCATCTATTTATTAATTAATTAAATCCAATAATCCAAAATACTAATAATTAAACTTTTAATTAAATTAATAATTAAAATTCTAATTATTTAATAATTAAATTATTTGGGGTGTCACAACTCTCACCCACAAAGAGTTTTCATCCTCGAAAACATACCTTAGACGAAAAGTTCGGGATACGAGTCTTTCATCTGGCTCTCTAGCTCCCAAGTAACATTTCCACCTGCTGGTCCTTCCCAAGCTAATTTCACCAGAGCTATCTCTTTACCTCACAACTGTTTCAACTTTCGATCCTCAATTCTCGCAGGCAATGCTTCAACAGTCAGATTATCTCGCACCTGTATATCATCTACCTGAATCTCATGAGACGGATCAGCAATGTACTTCCTCAACTGAGATACATGGAATACATCATGCAAATTCGCAAATGACGACGGTAAAGCAATCTGATAAGCAACTTTTCCAACTTTCTTCGTAATCTAAAACGGACCAATAAAATACGGAGTTAACTTCTTTGACTTCAAGGCTCGACCTATACCAGTCATCGGAGTAACTCGCATAAATACATGATCTCCTTCACTAAACTCGAGATCCTTCCTTCTCTTATCATGATAATTCTTCTGACGACTCTGAGAAGCTCTCATCTTCTCCCGAACCATCTTAATCTTTTTTGAAGTTTGTTGGACAATCTCCGGTCCAATCACAAGACTTTCTCCAGATACCAACACAACGGTGTCTGACACCTCCTACCATACAATGCCTCAAACGGAGCCATATCAATGCTCGAACGAAAACTATTGTTGTAGGTAAAATCAATCAATGGTAAGTAACTATCCTAAGTTCCACATTTCTCCAACACACAAGCTCGAACAAATCCTCTAACGATCGAATCGCTCTCTCCGTCGACCATCCTCATGGATGATAAGCGGAACTCAACCGCAACTTAGTACCCAAAGCTTCTTGCAATCATGTCTAAAACTTTGACGTAAACCTCGGATCTCTATCCGACACAATACTAGAAGGAATGCGTGCAAACTTACGATCTTCTCAACATACAACTCGCCAACCTCTCCATAGGATAATCCATTCTTATCGAATAAAGTGAGCAGACTTCACAACCGATCAACAATAACCCAAATAGAATCAAAATTCTTTGTTGTCCCTAGACGGATACAAAATCCATAGAAATTCCATCCCATTTCTAATCCGGAACAAACAACGGTTCCATCAACCCCGACGGTTTCGAATTCCAATCTTTGACCGACAAATCGACAAGCATAGACAAACCCATTTCCTTCTTCATTCCGTGCCACCAAAACAACTTCTTCAAATCATGATACATCTTAGTAGCACCAGGATGGATACTCAATCCACTACGATGTCCTTCTTCCAAAATACTCTTCCTAATCTCTGCAATATCCGAAACACACACTCTATCACCAAATCTCATAACTCCATTCTCGTCAATTTGGAATTCACCTCCTTGACCTTGGTTGATCAATGTCAATTTATCAACTAAACCAACATCAGATTTCTGCCCAGTCCGAATCTCATCAAGAATACCACTAGTCAACTTCAACATTCCCAATTTAACACTACCATAAGTAGTCTCACATACCAAACTCAAGTCTCTGAATTGCTCAACTAAATCTAATTCACGCACCATCAGCATAGACATATGCAACGACTTCCTACTTAATGCATTTGCAACAACGTTTGCCTTACTAGGATGGTAATTCAAACAAAAATCATAATCTTTGATAAATTCTAACCACCTTCTCTGCCTCATGTTTAGCTCTTTCTGATCGTAGAGATACTTCAGACTCTTATGATCGCTGGATACCTCAAATCGAGATCCATACAAATAATGCCTCCACAATTTCAAAACAAACACTACAGCTGCCAACTCCAGATCATGATTCGGATAATTCCTTTCATGAACCTTCAATTGTCTTGAAGCATAAGCTACTACCTGCTTATCTTGCATCAAAACACCACCTAACCCCATCAACGAAGCATCACAGTACACAACAAAAGATTCCGCCGGATTTGGCAAAATCAGAATCGGAGCACTAGTCAACCTCTTCTTCAACTTTTGGAATCCTTTCTCACATCGTAATCCCAAACAAACACTTGACCCTTTCTTGTCAACTTAGTCAAGCAAAGCTAACTTCGAAAATCCTTCAATGAACTTTCTATAATAACCCAAGACCAAGAAAACTACGGATTTGAAGCATCCTTCGCGCTCCAATCGAGATACCGCTTCTACCTTCGTAGGATCAACAACAATGCCATTCTTGGAAATCAAATGACCAAGAAATCTTACTTCACTCAACCGAATTCACACTTGGATAAATTTGCGTAGAGCTTCTTTCTTTCAACAATTCCAACACAACTCTAAAATGTTCTCGCATGCTCTTCATCATTCTTCGAGTAAATCAGATGTCATCAATAAAGACTACCATAAACTTGCCAAGATACGGATGAAATATCCTATTCATATACTCTATGAAAACACCAGGTGCATTAGTAACTCCAAACGGCATAATGTAATACTCATAATGTCCACAACTCGCTCGAATGCGTCAATATCTCCGCCTTCACACGAATCTGATGATACCCAGACCTCAAATCAATTTTACTGAACGCACAAGCCCCAACCAGTTGATCCATTAAATCATCAATCCTCGGCAATGGATACTGATTCTTGATTGTAACTTTGTTCAACTGCCTGTAATCAACACACAGTCTCATTGAACCTTTTTTCTTCTTAACTAACAACACAGGAGCACCCCACGGCGGAACACTCGGACGGATAAACTTTTTCTCAAGTAAATCCTCCAATTGCTTCTTCAACTCAGACAATTCAGATGTCGACATACGATAAGGCACCATTGATACCGGACTAGTTCCAGGAATCAAATCTATAGTAAATTCCACTTCTCTCTCAGGTGGCAATTCACTAACATCTTCCGAAAGCACATCTGGAAATTCATTCACCACAAGCAATTCATTACTCTTAGCTTTTCCTTTCGCTTTCTTCGAAGAATACAACACAAACACCGTCGCACCATCATTAACAGTTGCGCAACCCTGATCATCCATCTTAATTCATTGTCCTTATTAGAGTCTTCATTAACTCATATGGTTCACAAGCTTCTACCAAACTTCATTCATATTCATCATTTTATGCCCCATTTAGATAACAAGACAATTGTATACCATCCAATACAATTCCGTCTACTATCAACAAGAGATTAAGAGTGATCAAGTCCTCAATTTGTCAATAGACATCCGATAATCATACTGGAGTATAAAACATCATTACCAACACTTTCTGTTCTTAGAATCGTACTCACATTTTTGTACTTCCAACTTTGACTCACGGTCCAAACGATTCCAACAACTCTAACCACTCTTGCACTGTCTTCTCAAGCAGTACCTCGTACCAATGAATTTCAATCGGAACATATCCGGGAAGCATCTCTTCTCCCCCACTTAGTTTCACACTACTCCTGCAATAATCACTTAGAAAGCAATAAGTACCGACAGTGTTGTACGCACTTGTCGCGTACAAAAGGGATAATGACATAAAGACACTGATCACAATGACCGACTATGCTATGATCCCACTATTGCAACACCCCTTCTAAATTACCCTGCGAATTAGCAATTAAATCAGAGTTAACATAAAACGAAAGGGCATTACAATTTATTTAAAATAGAAAATCTCATCAACATGCCATGCTTCACTGAGGGCTTTATTAAATATAGTTCAAAATCCAATAATATGTTCTACGCAGCGGAAAATAACATAAAATCCGAAATAAATTCAACTTATAATTCATAAATATTCCAACATAAACCAAAACAAAACAAAGTTCCAATTCTAATTCCAAAACAATCGTTCCCCAGTGTTACAACTACCAGAGCATGACACTGACACGCAAACTATCTAAATAGCACAGCTCAAAATCCATCCTCACCAGCTCCTAAGAGGCTAACACTTCAATCTGAAATCATCAAAGTAAGGGTGACATTTCATCAACAATTAAAATGCATTATACGTTTCTAAAAACAATAAAACAGTCAATACATTATTTCACCCTCATTAGCATAATTAGATTACAGTTCACAAATACAATTCACACAGTTCATTATGCATATAACAACAATAAATGAAAATATAACACTGGAAATCATCCTAACATGTTATAATTCCATATGCAATGCAGACTCAATGCATGTGGTACCAAACGTGAACTCAATTCACACCCTGTTCAGTTTATACCCCGGAAACAACGTTAATCAACGATTCGCCCATACACCACTGGGACACGAATCTAGCCTCACCACCACTAAACCACTGGGTACGGGTATTAGCACTGTAGGTCCAATTCCACACAATGGGAATTAACCACCACCAGAATGCATATGCATGCACAACAAAAGCACGCAACATTCAAATAAGGAATATGATATCACCACATCATTCCATACCATCCAACACCAACAAACAGTACATGATAACAACATATACAATGTCAATCACAACACATGATATTAACATCTATCAAGTATTTACAACATTAACGACAAACAATCAAGAATAACAACGAATCCCTTATACGGAAAGTCATATTAACCCAACAAGGTTCAATTACTAGGTGTTAAGAATGTTTTTACAGGAAAGTACATGTTTCCAGCTTTCCAACGGTACCAACTACGACTAAATCGGAGCTACGGTCGCAAAGATATGACCAAAACAGTTTTTCAAAAGTTACGTTATATTTTCAAATAGTATGAGTCGATCAAAAACTCCATGTGTCGACTCATACATGGCTTGTGTCGACCCAAGAAACGCATGTGTCGACCCATACACAAATAATTTTTCTATTTTTAAAAGTTTCTTCATTATGAGTCGATCCATAACCCTCTTGTGACGATACAAGACTCCCCTGTGTCGATACATAGCATCCTTGTGTCGATGCATAACTTCAAAATTTGCCACATGAGTCGATGCAAGACTCTATGCATTGATACAAGCCTTTCTCGCGCCTCTGGTTTTCAAATGTTTTGCTACTTGTGTCGATACATAACAACATGTGTCGATCTATACTGCGTTTTTTCACCAAAAACCAGTTTTGTTCCCACTATTTGCAATCCCAACCAACAAGAAACCTTCCCACATACAAGGTACATCATATGCAGTAAAAATTATGCATTCTTACATCCAGTTGACAGTAGAATTACATCCCTAATCAATCTAAAACATAACTCCACACATAGTATCAATTATGACGTATTCCAATTGGGGTTTTTACGTCGGATCATACCGTTAGGGCATAATCTAGAAAATCCTAATTCAAGATTCCTAACATATTATTCCATCCTATTGATTATCAAAACCTATAAGGCATATTAATCAGACAAAATCACCCCTTACCTTGCGATGATTATTCAAATTCCGACGCCTTGGCTTTTTCTCCTCTTTCTCTTCTCTTCTCCAATGTACGTAGAATGAAAACCTCCAATTCTCTTTTCTTTTTCCCTTTTCCTTTATTTATTCCTTTTTATTATTCCAATTAATAAAAATAAAATAATTAGGATAATTAGAGTGATTTACTCCTCACACCCTCCAATTCGACCTCACACCCCAACACTTCCATTTATTTATTAATTAATTAAATCCAATAATCCAAAATACTAATAATTAAACTTTTAATTAAATTAATAATTAAAATTCTAATTATTTAATAATTGAATTATTTGGGCAGTCACATAATACGCCTCATGTGATATGGAATTAGGAACCACAACCTATAGGCTTTTACTCTGCTAGGATACCCCATGAATATGAATTTCAAATCTCTTGGTTTGACCTTGTATTGCCTAAGGTGAGCATATGCTACACAACCAAATACTCTAAGTTTGTTAACATATGGTGGATGATTCAACCAAACTTCTTCAGGTGTCTACATCTTCAAGGAAATAAAGGGACACCTATTAATTAGGTATACAGTAGTTACACCATGCATCTAGCCCTTTCAATGATTGTTTGATTGAACCTCTCCATAAGGCCATCTTATAAAGGAGTATATGTAGTAGTATTGTGCATTGTAATACCGTATATAGAAAATAAGCGTGGAATGCTTTATTTAAGAACTCAGAGCCATTATGGGTTCTTATCCTCTTAACCTTTTTTCTAGTTTGATTTTCAACCACTTCCGACTTTTGCAATTTTCAAAAGTTTCACCGTAAGTATTCTAAATGAATACCTACAACTTTCGTGAATAATCGCCAACCATGGATAGGAAATACCTTGCAACCGAATGTGAAAGATTCCTTGAAGGCCCCCAAATATTAGCATGAATGTAACCAAGGGATTCATATGCTCTTTGTTTTCCTTTGTTAAACTTTACTCTGCAAGATTTTGCAAATAATCAAGGTTCATAAAATTCCAATTTTTGACCTTGTCACCACCAAACAAATTTTGTTTCCCCAAATCGATCATACCTCTTTCAATGACATGACCCAAATTAATGTTCCATAGTTCTATCTTTGACATAGGTTTTGTGGATTCAAAATATGTTGAACCACTTACAACCTCATCCTCAAGGGACATGTCTCACACCAATCAATAGTTTTATTGTCTAACCATGGAGCTTGAATGTTACAAATCATATACCTGTAATCTTGCAGGCTTTGTTGTTTCCTAGCAACACTGATCCACCATCTTGATCACACAATTCCTCAAACATGTCTTTGTTTGGATTCATGTACCAAGTAAACCCTAAATCCATAATCCACCCCTTACTAGAGTCAGTGCTTAAAACCACAAGAACATCATATGATTCAAAATAAATTTTTACAATACTTTCATTGTTATTATCCTTACCTCCATGATTATTTAGGTGTTCAGGGCACACCTTTCTTGCATTTCCCTCTTTCTTATAATGATAACACCTAATTGCAAGAGCATTACCACTATTCGACATATGTTGATCATTACCCTTCTTTGAGATTTTTCCTCTTATAGATAATCCATGATTAACAGATGATGGCTTTTGCTCCTTTCTTTTGTTCAAGTATTTCGAGTACAAGTAATATTGAAATTCTTCTAAAGTCAGGGCCTCTCTTCCATACAAGATATTTTCTTTGAAGTGAGTATGAGATCTGAGTAAAGCACACAACAAAAGCAACAACAGATCAAGAATTAGTTTAATTTACATATACAGCTGCTCTATCAAGACTTTGTCTTCTCTCATCTTTAATGAATAAAGAGATTTCTTTAGGTAGAGACGATTTACCAAGTATTTGGTCATGTATAATCCTTCAAGTTTCACCCACACACCTATGGTGGTTTTCTCCTTTGTGTCCTGTTAGAGAACCATATCACTGAGGCTCAAAACATTGGCAATGTGAGCATTATAGATCATCTTCGTCTTCTCCTTCATCGTAAAGTAAACACATGTAACGCCTTAGACTACTCTTTAATTTACTAATTGATGCCACAAACCAACACAGGTCTTTTTAGCATGCTTTATCCTCATTCGCATGCTTTTAAGAAAACTTCCCATAAGGTTACCCATCCAAGTACTACTCCAAGTCAATCATGATTAACTATGAAGCTCTTATTTGTTAGGCAAACGAAAAGAAGATGCATCTTGTTGATACATGTGGTACCAATTAATCCTTATAAGTCTTCCTTAAACATGTAGTACCACACATGCACAACCTCATGATCCCTCTCATTCTTATGTGAAATTGGCACCATCGACCATTCTTTATCCCCTTTGGACTGGGTGTTACAATCCCACCAACTTCTGCTTAGTTCGTTCCCAAACCTCATTGTTCTGGGAGAGATTTACTCTGATACCAATTGTAATGCCTCAGACCGCTTTCAAGATTACTGATTGACCCTACAAACTAACACGAGTTTTTTCTAGCATGTTTTATCCTCCCTTACGGTTTTGAGAAACTTCCCAAAATGTCACCCTTCCAAATACTATTCCAAGTAAAGCATACTTAATTATGGAATTCTTATTTGTTAGGCTATCGAAAAGAAGATGCATTTTATTGGTATAAGTAATACAAATTATGGGTGTTCAAAACTAAACCAACCCAATAGAAAACCACAAATCGAACCATGCCAAACCGAAACTTAAAAAATGGCATTTGGTTGGATGAGTTTGGGTCAACTTTAATAAAACCGCACGGTTTGGTTTGGTTTGTGATTTGTATTTTGCAAACCGAACCAAAACGAATCAAACCACATTATGTTAGAACCTAAATTTTACTTACCGCACATCCAACCCAAAACAAAACTATTATACCTTTGTTATTGTCTTATGCTATTATTTTATGTTTATTATTTCACTTTTGTCTAATCTAATTTTTACATATTAAATTGGAATTTATTATTCAAATATGATGAGTTTTGTTTTTATTTGGTAGTGTATGAATGACTAAATAAAATATTTGTAAAAAACCAAACAATCAAACCGAACTGAACCACCTTGGTTTGTTTTGATTTGTTAGGATGATTTGTATTATCAAAATCGCCTAAACCACACCACGAACACCTCTAATACCCATCAATCCTTAAAATTCTTCCTTCAACCATACAATCCCACAACTTTATAATCTCTCTCATTCTAATGTGAATTCGGCACTAGCAACCACACTCTGCCCTCTTCCTCATCAGGTGTTACAATATCCATCCACATATAAATGTAAATTAATTGTGTTTTTGTTATGATAGTTTTTCTTGTTTTATTATGTTTTTGTTTGTAATTTCTTCATTGACATTCACTCTAATTTATTGCAGATATTATTTTTGGAATTTTAAAAGGTAATATTTTTATATTTTTGTTTATTTTCCTTTTCAATTTTAAATTTTACATTAATAACATGATTTTACTATTGTTTTGGTACAAGTAGTATCTTTGATCTCTATATTTTTTTTTAAAGTTAAGAGAGAAACCTTTGAGATTAATGACAAGTTATAAGATATTGTGTGAGAAGTAAATATCAATAGCAACCAATTTAAACAACTTTAAGGAATAATACTAACTCCTTTGGGGTAGAACAACTATACAAACAATTGAATTAAATATAAAACGAAGAAGAGGAACACACCAATATATATCTACTCAACTTGATCCAAAGTGATCTAGATAGAAACTATTAGAATCCACTATAAAATTATGTTTGAAGAGTTACAAATAAATTACAAGAAAATATATTTTCATGTTCTCACAAAATAATTCCTAAATTCTACTTCTTGCTCTTTTCACAAAACCACGGGAAGATCTTAAGAGAAATCAAGAGATAAAGCTTACATCCTTCTCCTAAAAAATATCATTAATAAAGGTATATGTAGTGTGTTTCTAAACTCAATGAATCTAAAAAAAGTCAGATCTAATGAAGATGTGTATGTGAATGATGGTAAAGACCTTGTTAGGAGCTGGGTACTTATCTGATGTGTGGATGCAAATCAGATTTTTGAACTCTTGGATTCAGAAAGTGTGATAGAGTTTATTTCTCTCAATGGTTTTGTTGTGGTTATGTTAACCTGAATAAGATGCAGAAGATGTGATCTTTTGAGATCTTCTGGTTTGAAAGGACTACCAAGTATAATGAGCTCTTTGGATGAAAAATCAAGAACCAGTTGATTGAGTTCTGTGAAGAAAAGTTGATGTCCTAAATGACGTTGTAACATCATTTTGTGTTATCCCTGAAGGAGGTATGGGATTATGATTACGGAAGATTGAGGATCAATATTATTGTCAGAAAATGGAGTTTTGACTATGTGGATCAGAATGTGCAGATTATAATATTGTCTACAGTAGTATGCTTGGTAAATGCATGACTACTATGTTGAAGACTTCACTAGTATCAGCAATTGCTAGTGAATTTAAGAACAAAAGAATTTTTTCCAGATGGTGTGATCTGATCAATTATTTTTTTGTCTCTTCTGTTGTTAAGAAAAGAGTATGGTTTAGTGTGGATCTTACTAGAGCTTCTAAGAAAACTAAGAATTTGTGGAGAATTAGTTTCTTGTGAAGTAAGGAACTATGTGTTTTGACATATGTGTGATATCAAACTAAGTATTCTCGACATCCCAAGGTCATGATGTAGTGTGAATTTGAGAGGACACTTTTCAATCATATCCTTGTTAAGATGAAGAAGATATAGGGCTTGGATGTGCTCTCAAGGAGATAGAGGATCTCGATGTGTTTTCACAAGGGTGTGAATACATTAGATATGTGAGATCCCGATCTCTCATGTATGTTCTTTTGGTGCTCAAATGATCTTCTTCAGCAGGAGCATTGTTTATCTATGATGCTTAGAGTCAAGTGATTGTCTATGGATTATTGTTGGAATGATGCATATTTTGTGGAGCTTACATGTTGTTCAAGCTTGTAGAAAATACATGCCTCTTATGAGGTTAAAATGTCAGACAACATGTTGTGACATTAAGCTGTTGAATGTTGTTTTGGTTTGTGCTCATTAACAGTGCATTGGTTCTAGCCTTTGTGAAGCTAGTTGTTTGAATCATGTGCACACATGCTCCTTAGGAGGAGTTTGAAAGGCAGTTCTGTTTGTGCCTGGGAGAATTTATTTTTCTATGTAGATTTCTTTTGTAAGGACTTTATGAGGGTATCTGTTTGTGGGAGATATCACACTGCCTTGGAGGGTGTTGTTAAGCCTAAGTGGAAGAAGTACACTTAGAGTCCAGTTGAAGGCAATGTGTTCATGCTTCAAATCATATTTTAATTTTTTGTGAAGATTTTTTTTAGACTGGTGGTTGAAGAGTTGTTGGTCAAGTTTTTTTAGTCACAATAGACATTTTCTAACTAGATGTCAGGACTTTGTTCAGGACATGTTTTGTGTAGAAACCAACAAAAGAGTTTATGGACGGTGATTTCAAGCACTTGTCAAAAGGTGCATATCATATGGCTTTGATGCATGTGCATATGTTGGCAACTATCATCCCCAGAAGAACTAGTCCAAACATATTAAAGGCATTTAAAGTTATCTTGGACGATGCACATTTATACTTAATTTTGGTGACAATTTTTCTCCTCAAATAACACTTCCTTTTTTACCAAGACCTTTGAAACAATCAAGGATCGTTATTTCCCAAGTGAATGCTCACCTATTTATAGAGGTTAATATTGTCCTCTTTCACCGAGGGAGTGTTTGGTGTATCCATAATCTTTATGGGTTTTGTTTGAGTGTGGTAAGTTGTGCTTGGGTATGGTTTTGTGAAGGCTTTTTCGGAATTTTTTTGGCTAAAAAGGGGGAGAAAGGTAGGTTTGCTCAAATGTTCAATCTGGAGTTTGTATTTAAGATAATGCGCAAACATGTCGAATCTGATGTTCCATCCTATGTGATATAGGTTTGTTTTGTGACTTGTGATCTGAGTTATGAACGAGTTATGACTGTGTTCGAAAGTTACCCAGATGGCGGTTGGATACTTATTAAGTTTCCTCTTATGCAACAAGTTGATTGGTGGGTGCTTCATGGTTCTCTTATGCCACCCTTTGAAAGAAATATCCATTCATCTGTGGTAAGAATAGGTTCCTAGATTGAGGGGGAGTCTAGACTATCTTCTTCCTCATGTGCATAAAATGTCTTAAGAATTTCCTTCATTTTATCCTGAGGTGTGTGTTCTTTATGTTGAACGTCTTGCTGCAATGAAGCTCATTCAAAATGTCGGAAAGAAGATGTCGAACAAAGATGTCTCAAAGATCTTGATTGAAGAATGACTCCATGTTGTTGTGCTTAGTAGCTTTTGAAGACGGTCGATTATTTATGTTGATTATTGTTGCAATCGAGTTGTAATTTGTTTATTTATTTTAGCCAAACTTTTCCAAAGGGGAGATTGTTAATTCTCTATTTTTTAGGATTAACGTTAATTTTAGTAAAACAAATATAACAACAATGTGTTAAATAGGATGTGATTACTTGCTATAAAGAACAACTGAAGAAAGAAGTCCTATTTCATGTTAATGCATGTTGAGTTGAGGTATTTCAACATCCGGAGCAACATGTCGGATAAAGATGTCCTGCGGTGTTCATTCGACATCGCTACTTGAACTTGACAGCTGGATTTTGTTATGATTTAACAGTGCACATTATTATGGGAATATTATGCTATATTATGAGAAGCTACTTTGTAGTTCAAGAAGAATATTGACTTTCTAATTATGGATACAAATTAGGAAATATTTGCTTGAAGACCTATTTTGTAGAAGATGTTTCTGCTGAGTTGTAAAAATCAATGAGCTGTGACTTGAAGCCCATATCCAGTTGGGATATAGGTTATAAATAGTAGCAGTGTAACCTAGAAGAAGTTACCAGCCAAAAATGTAAAGAACATATTATTAGGGGTGAGTCTGTACCATTCTCTAGGAGACTTGGTTGTGTAATCCCACTATATATATATATATATATATATATATATATATATATATATATATATATATATAGTGGTGCTGATGCAGGTAAAGACAACGCTTTTTTATGCAAAAGTGCTTCCTTATGTATACTTTAGGCAGCTTTTACCTTGAAAAGAGTTTTCTAAAGTAGGTCCGTAGCAGTGCTTTTTCGTGGAAAAACGCTTTCTAAAGTAGGCCTTTAGCAGCGCGTTGTCTATTCTTTCATGCTTTCTATTGACATATTTAGGCAACGCTTTTTATTGTCTCCCTTAAGACACCGCTTTTAAAAGCGTTGTCCAATGTATTTTTAAGGCAAGAGCGCTTTCTATTGTGTACTATAGACAACACTTTTCCTAAAAAACTCTTTCTTTTCTTCATGGAAAAATGATACTTTAAGCGCTTTTTATGCAAAAGCTTATTCTTTCTTTTTTAGAAAACATATTTTGGGAATAATCCCATAAACCATATATACAAAAAAACATTATATACAAAAAAGGCATTATATACCATTATATACCATTATTTCAACAAAGAAGCCTTTATATACAAAAAAGACATTATATACCACTGTAATACCATTATAATCCAAAATATATACATCATTATAATTCAATTCATATATTTGATATATGTAACCAAAATCATCCATAACAATAACAAAGTCACTAACAATAACTAAATCAGCCCTAACAAAATCAACCCTAACAATAACTAAATCAAATTCTAACAAAATCATCCAGAATTGCCAAAATCCGACAAGCGGACGGTCCTGGTCCTGCAAGGTATGAACAGAACATCACGGTCAATTAAACTAACTTGGCTCCAACACAATTAAACCTAATTTTTCATAACACTTTTCAACTTCCAATACCTTATATGATTCTTTTCGCAATAAAATATTCATACAATTCCTCCTTGATTTCTTCTAATTGATTTTTCGTGTAATGAGCACACTTGTATTCGTCAAAGTACTACATAAAAAAACATAATATGCATGATTTAGTTAAAATTAATAAATTATGTGAAATATCCGATAAATATTAAAACAAATCCTAAGTTATAAATCTATACCGTGATTGGAATCTCTATTCGATTCAAATGAAGGATTTCTCTCATAAACCTCATAACTAAGTATCCACAATCTATACCATTACACTAACGAGCACACTGCATGGATAAACAAATAAGAATATATAGTTGTCTTGTTTTATCAAGTAGCATCAGTTTTATAAGCAAAATTATGAAAATTAATATACCTCCACTTTGATCCATGTAATGTTGTTTGATCTAGACCGTGGTACTCGAGCGTCTCTTTGAGGACGGAATACTTCTATTTCCCTAACAAAATAAAAATATAAATTTAGAACAATCTCACAGAAATAATTAAATATATAAAAACACACGAATATTTAGAACAATCTCACGTACGTATCAATCATTAACTTCATATCCAGATAGTTTGTCTAATCAGCATCTACCAAATTCAGATAATACACCACTTTTTTTATAGGATCCATAACAACCAACAACCAGTTACGTCTATAAATTAAAACAAAAGTTTAGATGAAAATTTTCTACCCAAAAGATACAAAGATTAGAATGAAAATATAACCTTGTAGGAATAGTATTATATGGTAAAAGATACAAACATTATGTACTGTTGGCCATAAATCTCTCGACTAAGTGATCTCTTACTGAATCTGGATCCTTAACAATTGACGGTCCGTTGACATGGGAGGAAGACACAAAATAGAATATGTTTGACAATTTATTCTCGCGCATCAATTTGTCATACAAGAACCTTAAATAAAAACATAATAAACATTAGACTATTTTTATTGAAATGTGTAAATAAATTGTTCAATTAATTAAATAATAGATTGATCGGATTACCTGATGTATGAGTGTACAAAACTGATGCCTAATTCTATATGATGAAAAATCTGTTCCATGTCCTCATATGCAATTGTTTCGGAGCAAGAAAAACCAAAGATACCTTCCTCCATATCCATTTGTAGAATATCACCATTAATCAAATCTGATGTTCCCACAAGTGTTTCAAGACACATCTAAAATCGAGGTACAAAAGCTTTTCTTGGCACAGTCCTTGGAAGATCCCTTTTCTTGTTAGATACGTTAGTAATTTTCTGGATGACTTGTTGTGACTCTTGAGAAGGTGCCTAAAAATCATATAACTTAGATAAATTATAAAATCATGCAGTTTTTGAATTCAGATAAAAAAATTAACACTTTCAATGTACCTCTTATTGTGATGCAACAGACTTGTTGTGCCGCAAAATCCCTTTATCCTTAGATGCGAGTTTTGTAGGAGTCTAACATTACCATGTAAAAAAAATGTACGTAATGGTTCATAATTGACATTTTAATACTAAAAGATTCATAATGGTTTTCAACATACCCCATCATCTATGAAAATGAGGTTCGACGACCATGCAAGAAATGATCATATTGCATCTCGCAACAATGTTGTCTCTGAAACAATGTCATGTATCGGTAGCAACGCATGTAGATCTAATGCAACATCAATTGATACTTTCAGGTGTCCATCAGGGAGCGGTCTATGGTGAAGTGAATCTCCCAAAGTGTTATGCACTTTTCCTTGCCAACTATGCGATAATTCGGTGACGATAAATATAGTCGACAAGATGAAGTTCTCTAAACCAATAATAAATATGTTATCTAATGTGAATATATGTCAATTAAAATAAATATGCTAATTTAATTTCATAATAACATATATAATTACCTCAGAAATTTATTTTGACAATTGATACTAGTTTTTCACTAGTTTCTTTCAACTCGAATCGCATTATTCCGCCTTATATCTCTCTTTATCCTTTTGCAATTCACGGACTTGCGCTTTTAATTCCTCCAACGCTTGCATCACTTCTTGATTGCTAGGATTTTTACTTGGAAGCTTATACAAGGAAGATAGAGTCACACCATGTACTTTACCCCTCACCCGACCGGGATACTCAGTAACATTTAGTACTCGACTAAGTATGCTCCTGTTATCTCGGTCCTCATCACCTATGGTTACCGATTGAGAGACAGTCTCCTAAAATTCATTTACATGTCAAAACTATTAGTGGAGATTAAAATTAATTATATATTAATAAAATTTTGATTTAATTAAAGACACAATGTTATAATTACACATTCATCATAAATATGTTGAACATCTTCCCTAACAACTCCATCGTTGCCCACACGAGCTTCCTTCCACAAAATATGTGTTGGAAGTGATGTTTCTTCAATTTTCGCTCTTCTAACTACACATTGACACAAATAATAATAAGATAATCAATTATAACACATTGAGATAATTAATAAGATCGTATCATTTATATATACTTACAATTTTTTATGTAGCGTGCATATCTCAAACGCCTTTTAGTATGGATACATGGGTTTTGATGCTCGGCGATTTGTGTCACTCACTTTCTTGAAATTAATGTCTCTTCATTTTCATATAAAAGCATCCCATTCTTCAAGTGTAATCAAGTTCTCATACTTCCTTGGACGCCTCTTCAACAAAATTTCCTTACTCATCCTTAAGATACTTGTTTGTTAAAAAGATCGAAACCCTCGTGTCTTTTTCCTACCAATCAAGACAATACTTTTCTGTTATCATCAATGTTAAAATACCGACGTAAAAACATACACATAGAGTGTGTTAGTATAAGTAATTTAAACACATTATCGTCAACAAAAAGAAAATAACAACAATCATATATGGTACCTATATCTCTGTCCAAATTTTCTCTTTACTGGAATCCAACTCTTCTTTAATCCATCTATCAGAGGTGAAGCGATTTTAGATAGTCAAATTCAAGTACAAATGAAGAGAACATACCATCAAAGTCTCTTTCAAATTGATTGAAATGTCATGATATAAGCATAAACTTCACTCAGGATTAAAAACAAATAACGGTATTGCCATCACATATTCATCATTCGGAATCAAAACAATTAACAACATTGACATCAAGAATTAACATCAAGAATCTTACCAACTTATCACACAATTTGATACTAATGACAATAAATTCTACACCTAAATTCAACACATAATCAAACTCACTATTCCAATTTAACTCGACAACTCAATAGAACCATCAATCTTTTAGTTCAAACATAACATCAACAATCGAAAATCAACAGAGAAATGGAAATTTTAACTCGAAACTCAATAGCACACAAAACAAACTAACTAACATAGATAAAAGGAAATTTTACCAAGTAAAAGTCGATAATATTGATGAGCTCAAAGCAAACATAGGAATGACGGAGTGGAGATTACGATAAATGAGTTGAGTAAATGTTTGAGGGAGTTATGGCAGATGTTGGGTTTGTTACCGTGAAATGGCTTGTGGTTCGATTGAGTGATGTTGGTGATTGTTGGAGGTACGGCGGCGAGGAGGGAAGGGTGGTGCCGGAGGCGAAACGGAAAAGAGAGGATGAGAAAAAGAAGAAGAAGAAGAAGAAAAGGGATTGTAGCTACCATTGTAAGAGAGAAGAGGAAAATACGCGAATAGGGTTATTCATAAGATATATTTTAATTTTTTAAATGCCTTTTAGCATCACTTTTGAAAAGCGCTTAATTGTATATTTAGCCGCTTTTCCTTAGAAAGTGCTTTTCATTTCTATAGCAGCTTTCAATGTGGGTCCAATTTAGGACTTTAGCAGCGCTTTTGAAAAGCGCTTTCTAAGGTCAACATTTAGCAGCGCTTTTGTAAAAGCGCTTTCTAAGGTGGGGTCTATGTATGGTCTTTAGCGCTTTTATAAAGCGCTTATAGGTAGCCTTTAATGCTTTTATTTAGCGATTTTTTACAACTTATAGCTTTGTGATAATAGCGTTGTCTTTTAGTGCCAAAATCGAATTTACGCTAGGTACTTAGTTAGCTTTCTCTTTGTTATTATACTATGCATGCAAGACATAATAGTTTAGAGTGTTGCACATGTTGTATAAATACTACATTGTAACATCACTACAAGTATGAGAAATTGATTCATATTCTTTATTTTGTGGTTTCTATTGCTTGATTCTCTCTTGCTAATATGGTATCATCGCAAGACACATAATTTCTCATCATCTTCTTCCTTCTTTCTCTCGCACAATTTGCTTTCTTCTCTTCGATCCGATTACCATGTCACCTCCGTAATCAACCTATGTCCAATACCAACGTTGATTCCGCTTATTACAAGAATCCTAGTGAACGCCTACTGCTAAAATTACTCCACTTCATCGGTTCTAACTACCTTTCATGGTCTCGCTCATGCAACGTGCACTCGACACCAAGAACAAGATATCTTTCATTGATGGTTTGATGAAGTTCCCGATTCTACTTAATCGAATCGCATCATGGGAACATTGCAAAATCTCATCCATTCTTGCTTCCTCAATTTAGTTTCGAACCGATTGCACAAACCATCAATTTCTTGAAAATTCTCTCAAGTTTGGCTCGATCTCAAAAAAAAGATTTGCCAAAGCTGATAAAATTCGTGTTGTACACCTTCGTACTGAACTCAATAACAAGTAATAGGTGAAAAATATGTTCGTGATTACTATACTGCCATGCGTAGTTCGTGGGAGAAGTTGAACCTCATCGCCCTTACGCACGCACATGCATCCAATAGGCATATGTGAAGCTATGCAATCCGCTAGACTTTTTCGCATCAAGGATCAAATCATGCAACTTATCACAGGTTTAAACGATGCCTTCTCTGTCATAAAATCTCAAGTTCTTCTTATGGAATCTCTACCTTATATTAATCACATATACTATATGGTTATTCAAGAAGAAAGTAACCACATAGATTTATTACCTAAACTCGATAATAGTGCATCGCTGATGATTTTAATGCATTGGTTAATGTGTATGACTCAAGAAAATTTCATGATCGAATAATAATTCCACCACCCGGTTACAAGAAAGATCTTGTGTGTGCACTCATTGTAACCCGACCGACATACCGTGGAAGTGTGTTACAAAAACATGATTTCCTCCTCACTATGGCAAGAAGACTGTTTCAACTAATTCATTCAACTCTTCCGTGTAAGATCACGAACAAACTACTACCGATGGTGATAGTTCATCAACTACTCAAGCCAAGATTACTCAAGAACAACTTTCTCTTGATCACTTTTATTACAATATTAAAATTTGATGCCTCATGACACTTCCCTAATCATGCATCTAGTTTCAACCAAATTTCCACTCATACTAATTCAAAACCACATAGCACATCGTATAACTCTTATATCAAACTTGATTTGCTTAAGTCATTCTTATTCCAAATTTTGGCTTCGATTCAGAGCAAATGACCATGTATGTTCTTCTTTGCATCTATGTCATTCTTACTTTTAAATCACACCTATTAATGTTTGTTTACCAAATGGATCTTCGTGTTAGCAAATCATGTTGGAAATGTTATCTTCTCTCCATAACTCTACATCACTAACGCTTTATACATTCCCGAATTGTCATCGAATTTTATCTTTATATCCAAAGCGTAAATCTCTTTAATTGTACATTTCAATTTTTTGATCATAAATACATTTTGCGGTGACCAAATCACAGAGATGATTGGTTTGGCTAGTGAAATGGGCTTATACAAAATCTTGCATGATGGTAACGCTATTCCAACACACCACCACAAACCTTACACATTCACCATTTCACATACTAGCATAAATAAAGTCTATACTATACCTTTACAAGCCTTTTGGCATTTTAGATTAGGTTACCTATCTCATGACCGATTATGTAAAATATCCCAATTATACTCCAATATAATTCATGATAGTAAAGTGTGTGATATATATCACTTTTCTAGACAAAGAAAGTTACCTTATCAACATAATACTTAAAGCTACCATGCCTTTTGAATTAATCCATTTGACATATGGGGTCCCTAGCTATTACATCTATCCATGGCCATAAATACTTCCATGCGCTTGATGACTTCACTAGATACACATGGATCATTCTCCTAAAAATCTTGAAGTTTCTCAACAGGACCAAGATTTTATTTCCCTATCAGATTGGTTTCAAAGGCTTTGTTCTATTAGATCTCAACACTAATGAAATCTTAGTTTCCAGAAATGTTACTTTTTATGAACATATCCTCCCATATCATTCCTCTTCCACACTTGCCTTACAAAACTGGGAGTATATTTCTAATAATTTCCCTCCTACACCAAACCCTAACCCTACCACTTTTACTCCTTCCCATAGTAATGACACCATTACACCTATCAACGCAATTAACCAACCTGTTTCTCACATCTCGAATGTTGGAGATAAGCTATAAAAACTTAGTTAGATGCTCTTGCTAATACTGGCACTTGGACAATTGTTGATCTACCACCCACCATTAAACCCACAGGATGCAAATGGGTTTACAAAATCAAATACCATGCAGATGACATCATATAAATATTTAAGGCATGCTTGGTTACAAAAGGGTATCACTATATTGAAGGCTTAGACTACATGTACACATTTTACCTATTTCTAAGCTCACTACAACCGACTTGTGCTAGCCCTTACTTCCATGCATTCATGGCACTTACACCAACTTGATGTCAATAACGCCTTTCTTCATGGAGAATTGCATGAAGACGCTATATGATAATCTCTCCAGTGTTACTACTTCAAAACCTAATAAGATTTTCAAATTATCCAAGTCTTTATATGGTCTTAACCAAAGCTAGTCGACAATGGTATAAAAACTCATATCGCTACGTGCATCATAGATACCACCAAGTCGATTGATCACTCCTTGTTTGTTAAGAATTATAATACCAACATCACTATCCTTTTAGTGTATATTGATGATGTTTTACTTTGTGCAATTCCACCACATAATTCACTTTTATCAAAGATATCCCTGTTGCATTCAAAATAAAGGATCTTGGTACCTTAAAGTATTTTCTTGGCCCGGAAGTTTCCCATTCTTCCAAAGGCATTTCATTGTGCCAACGTAAATACTGCCTTGACTTTATCACTGACTCATACCTTCTTGGCCATCTCATCTACCTTAACACCACCAGACCCGATATCACTTTCATCACTAACAACTGAGTCAATTCCTATCAAAACCATCTATTACTCATCACAATGTTGCTTGTAGAGTTCTCCGATATCTTAAATCCTATCTTGGCAAAGGTCTATTTTTCCACATGACTCCAAACTACATCTCCTTGGATTTTCCGATGCAAATCGGTCGGATGAGATACAAGACGATCTATTTCTAGATCATGCTTCTTCATTGGCCATTCTCTTAAATGTGTTACTTGTACCACTGATGTATTTCAAATAATTCATGCTGATTTGTGGGGCCCTTTTTCTACTATCTCTTTGTTAGGACACTATTTCCTTACTCTAGTTGATGATCATTCTAGGTTTACATGGGTGATTTGTTTGAAAACCAAAGATCAAACTAGAGATAGTTTTATAAATTTTGTAACATATGCCGAGAAACAATTCAATAAAACGTAAAATGTTTGAGATCCGATAATGGTACAAAATTTCTTTCCTTACACAATTTTCTATCTTCTAGGGCATACTTCATCAAAAATCTTGTGTTGAAACCCCTCAACAAAATGGCATTGTTGAGAGGAAACATCAACATATCCTTAATGTAGCTAGAGCTCTCCATTTTCAATCCAATGTCCCTTTAACTATGTGGAATTTCTGTGTGCAGCAAGCTATACACATCATTAATAGATTACCTACCCCATTGCTAACGCTAAAGTGTCCCTATGAGACTCTGTATCAAGAGCCTCCTCACTAATACATCTTAAAGTGTTTGGGTGTCTGGCATATGCTACCTCCCTCATGTCTCATAGGACAAAATTTGATCCTAGGGCCCGCAAAACTATTTTTATAGGATTTAAAGTGGGGACAAAAGGCTATATCCTATATGATTTGACTCATCACAATATCTTTGTGTCAAGACATGTTATTTTATATGAAAATACTTTTCCTTTCAAGCCTCAAGTCCAAAGTACTGATCTTTCACATGCTGATAGTACAAATTCGAACCAACTCCTAACCCATCGACACCGATCTCGTGCCTATTGACCCAACTCCCAACCTCATCTGCTAATAACATGCTTGTTGTCCTTGATAATCCCACCCTCCCAACCCTATCACATCGATCCAAGCACTCCTCTCCATACTTCTCCCTTTAACTCAAGTAAGTTCACCTCCTTCTTTATCCATCGCTCTAATATCGATATTGATACTACTGCTTCTCCATGTAGTATACAACCTCCTATAAGGCATTCTTCTAGAGTTTCTCATCCTCCTCCTATCTTGCGATTATCATTGCTTTGCTACCTCTACCAATTCTTTCCAAAACTTTATATCCTTTATCATCGTTCTATCTTATAAAATTGTTCTCCTTCTTTTCACCATTTTTGTTGTTCCATTTCTTCTAATCTTGAACCATCTAGTTTCCAACAAAGCTAACAAATTTGAATGTTGGAAGCATGCTATGAATGTTGAATTCGTGCTCTTGCCGCTAATCATACTTGGTCATTAGTGGATCTTCCACCGGTAAGGTACCTATCAAGTGTATGGATCTATAAGGTGAAATATAGAGTAGATGGATCCATAGAAATTAAAGGTATAAAGCCGCTTGTAGCAAAAGGTTATACACAAATGGAAGGAGGGACTACTTTGATATTTTTCTCATGTGGCTAAGATCACCACAATAAGAGTTCTTTTATCTATAGCTTCAATAAAAGGTTGGCACCTAGAGCAATTAGATGTGAACAATGCTTTTTTGCATGGAGATTTACATGAAGAGGTGTATATGACATTACCTCTCGGTTCTGCTACTTCCGCTTCGCATAAGTTTGCAAACTTCACAAATCACTGTATGGCTTGAAGCAGTTAAGTAGGCAATGGTATGCTAAACTTTCTTCTTTTCTGATTTCTCTTGGATATATCCAGTCTCAAGCTGATTGTTCCTTATATGTCAAATTTGCATCCACTTGTTTCACAGCTTTGCTTGTGTATGTAGATGACATAGTTCTAGTGGTAATCTGCTATGTAAATTCGTAATGTTAAGCATCTTTGGATCAAGAGTTTAGTATTAAAGACTTGGGCCATTGAGATATTTTTAGGCTTTGAGATTGCTAGGTCCACTACAGCATATTCATGAATCAAAGGAAGTATACTTACAGCTATGAAGGCACGGTTATTTGGCACCAAGCCTTCTTCCTGTACTCCATTGACCCTAATCTCAAGTTGTCTACCTCGGATGGACAACCTCTTGATGATCCATCTTCCTACTGTAAGACTTATTGGTAGATCGATCTACCTTACAAATAGCAGACCTGACATATCATATGATGCTCAGCATTTAAGACAATATATTTCAAAGCCCTTAGTCCCTCATTATCAAGCACCCACTAAGATCCTGAGGTATCTCAAGTCTGCACCAGCTAAGGGAATTTTGTTTTCAGCTTCAAGTCCTCTTAAACTCTATGGTTTTGCAGATTCTGATTGGGCAAGATGCTCAAAGACTAGAAAATTCATCACAGGCTTTTGTGTTATTCTTGGCTCATCTCTTATTTTCTGGAAATTCAAGAAACAAAACATTGTTTCTCGCTCCTCCACTGAAGCTGAGTACAGGGCTCTAGCTTCCTTATCTTGTGAGCTTCAATGGCTTCAGTACCTCTTCCATGACTTTCTCATTGATTTTTCTCATCCCCGCCTCTGCTCGTGATAGCAAGTCACTATATATCTTGCTCATAATCCAACTTTTCATGAGAGGAGTAAACATATAGATTTGGATGGTCATCCGATTAGAGAAAAGATTGTGTCCAAGCTTCTACACTTGTCTGCTTTTACTAAGGAGCAATTAGCGGATGTTTTACTAAGCCACGCATTCTCCTCTTTTCAATTTCATTCTATCCAAGCTCGGTCTTTGTAGCATCCAAAGTCCACCTTGAGGGGATACTAGAGATAGTATATTATCTTGTCTCGTAGCTTGTGGTAGCTTATTATACATAGTTGTATATTGTGTATATGTACCATATTGTAATCCATTCTTAATCAATCAATAAACAATTTACATTACTCTCTTCTTCTTCTTGAATGTAATGTAAAACCCTAACTGCTTTCACCTTCCCTAACTTTTTCACCTTCTTCAATGGTGAACTATCCTTTACTTGATAATTATATCAAAAGAGATTAAAAGAAGTGATAGTAAAAATTAGTTATATAAAATAGATGAGATCACCACTCTCTAATTTTTCATTATATTTTTCTGTTTATATCAGTTTACAAAAATGAAAATATGGGAATTAATTTTTTTTCTGTGATATAACTTATGTAGGAATATTACAAATAAAAGGCATGACCATAAATTCTCAATTATCTGGTGGAACTTTTGTATTATCTCACAAAGTTGATGATTATGAAATTTTCATAAAATTAGGAAGCATCATTGGTAAGTATCTCTTGCCAGCATTTATAGTGAGATTTACTTTAGGACTCATGGTTTTCTGCGTGTTATTGATATATACATGCCGAAGAAGACATATATCAATATACGAAAATATTGAGATTTTTCTTCGAGGGAATACTTTGATGCCAATAAGATATTCATATAAAGATATGAAGAAAATGACTCAAAAATTCAAGGATAAATTAGGTGAAGGAGGTTTTGGCCTTGTTTATAAAGGAAAGTTAAATAGTGGGTCATTTGTGGCTATAAAGATGTTGGGTAACTCTAAGGGTAATGGACAGGATTTCATCAGTGAAGTCGCAACCATAGGAAGAATACACCATGCCAATGTGGTGAGACTTGTTGGTTTTTGTGCTGAGAAATCAAAACGCGCTCTTGTCTATGAATTCATGGTCAATGGTTCTCTTGATAAATATATTTCTTCTACAGATGATACTTTCTCTTTAAGTTCAAATAAAATGTATGAGATATCTCTAGGTGTTGCTCGTGGAATTGCTTATTTGCATCAAGGATGTGACATGCAAATCTTGCATTTTGATATCAAACCACATAATATCCTTCTTGATGAGAACTTTATTCCCAAGATATCAGACTTTGGTCTTGCAAAACTATATCCCGTGAACGATAGCATTGTCCCGTTAACTGCTGCAAGAGGAACATTGGGTTATATGGCTCCTGAATTGTTCTACAAAAATATTGGTGGAGTGTCTTACAAGGCTGATGTGTATAGCTTCGGAATGCTTTTGATGGAAATGGCAAGTAAGAGAAGAAATTTAAATCCACATGCAGATAATTCAAGTCAACTTTTCTTTCCCTATTGGATTTATAATCAATTGATTGAAGAAAGAGAGATAGAAATGGATGAGATGACTAATGAGGAAAAAAATAATGTGAAGAAAATGTTCATAATTGCATTATGGTGTATACAGTTAAAACCAAGTGATCGTCCTGCAATGAATAAAATAATAGAGATGCTTGAAGGAAATATTGAGAATATTGAAATGCCTCCAAAGCCTTCATTTTATCCAAATGAAATGAGTACAGAAGACTCACATAAGAAAGACAATCAAATTGAATCTGAATCAGATGTTGATTCTGTTAGTTTTATTGAGGAAGTTACAACAAACCTTTATTAATAAACTCTAATTGACGATTTCTAGTTTTTCATTTGCTTTTAAAAGTACATTTATGTTATCTATAGAAGAAAATTTGTCAATGTTGGAATATTAGTTTACCATTTGATAAAAATAATAATCATCTATTATGAAATAAATATTTATGCATATCAAGAGGACATGGAGATAATCCCAATAGCAAATAAAAAAACTAATAAAGGAAGTGTATATCTTATATTTTGAAGAGAGATATTGTATTTTTTTTTTCTTTCAAAACACACAGAAAATGTTTAAGCTTTTAATCGAAATTGCCTATACATAAAAATGTAGTTTCCTTTTGAAATTCTTTTCCAAAAATGAGAATTGGAGAAATCACATAAATTTTTAAAAACGCGACCAAGAAAAAATCCAAGTAAGTAAATACATACATGCTTATACATTAAATATGGAGAAAAAGTGAGTTTTTCAAAATAGTTTTAACCCATTATAAGTCTAAAGTAAATACACATAGGCTAAGCTATCAACAATCCGAAGTAGTCACTCATACGCTTGGGGTACTTCAAAAGGATACTCCAAAAAATCTAACCCCATTAACGTACCTACCTAGTACTAAGTACATAAACAACTTATCCAATGAGCCCCACACTTAAAACAAATTCTTCTATCCATCTGGAGAACCCTTTTTACATAACATTTATTGGAACAAAGATTTTTTAAGAAAGATAGTTTTGTGAAGATGAATGATGAAATTAAGAGAATGATTATCTAAAGCGTATGAAAAGTTATTATTGGTTGTGTTTATGATTACAAAGAAATGCTCCTTATATAGACACATTTCGCTGGCCTAAATGGAACTAAACTAAAGCCCAAAACAATCAAGGCCCAGTGATTTCGACACACTGCAACTGTATGTTGTATTCGATTACATCGAGTACAGCCTAACACTATGATATAATGCATTTCAACAAACTAACTATTTCGACCAACACACACAATTAATTCGACTTAATCGAAAGAATAGAAATTACACTTTCTAACATACCCCCTTAATTCATATTCTCAAGACTTCTCATCTCGATGCTTTTCTTTAACTCTTCGAATCTAACTTTCTTCATAGGTTTGGTGAATATGTCAGCTAGTTGAACTTCGCCTCATTAGGCTTTATTTTTCCCTTTGTTGATTTGATCTCTAAGAAAATGATACCTCATTTCTATGTGTTTGCTTCGACCGTGACACACAGGGTGATTCTCCAGGTTAATGTCTGATTTGTTGTCAATAAATAGCTTTATCTTCTTAGGTTCCATTATCTTGAGTTCTTCAAGTAACATTTCGATCCATGCTGCTTGGCATGCAACATATGATGCAACTACATATTCTGCTTCGCAAGATGACAAAGCCACAATGCTTTGTTTCTTCGAACTCCAGGATATCGAGCACCTTCGATCATAAAAATGTAGCCTCAGGCTTTTCTTTTCGCCCGATCTTCATTGAAATCAATCGTTGTATCCATGAACTTTGACATGTGCTTTCCTTCGACTTCCTGGCAAGAACACACCATGGTCGATAGTTCTCTTGATGTATCTCAGCACCCTCTTTACTGCGATGAGATGACATTTTTGAGGTTTCTCCATAAATCTGCTCAACAATCCTACACTTTGGCAGATATCTGATCTTGTATTGCAAAGATATCTCAAGGATCCAATAATTTGTTTGTACAATGTCGAATTTACAAACTCATCATTCGATTCCTTCTTCAGCTTTGCTCCTGTCTCTAACGGTGTAAATGCTTCGTTACAGTTGCTCATGTTGAATCTCTTCAAAATATTTTGAGCATACTTAGTGTGATGCAAATATCCTTCAAGATTTTTGAATTCCATCAGGAAATATGAAAGATTCCTTAAGTCAAACATTTCGAACTCTTGCATTAGCCGACTTGACTTTCATTATCTCAACTTACTACCCGATAATGAGTAAGTCATCTATATAGAGACATAAAATGATTCGATTGACACTCGCCATCATTTACATACATTTCGTGTTCGAGACACACTTTGTGAAACCGGGCCGATCGAAGCTATCTATTCTTCTTATTCCAAGCTCGAGGAGCTTGCTTTCAAACCATAGAGATCCTTCCTTAATCTGTGCATCTTTAGAAAAATATAGATAAGGGATAAAGTTGGTAAAAATTGCATTGGAAAAATAAATAAACTATTATTTTAAGACAAATTTTTATGACTAGAAAAACATTTAGTGAGAGGGAGTACACTTTTTATGTATCAGTTAAATCATGTGGATCATGCCTATGATGTTTTTTACAAGTCTATTATTCATTTTTTCATTAGCAAAGATTAGAAGGGTT
This sequence comes from Vicia sativa, assembly GCA_021764765.1. Taxonomy (NCBI): domain Eukaryota; kingdom Viridiplantae; phylum Streptophyta; class Magnoliopsida; order Fabales; family Fabaceae; genus Vicia; species Vicia sativa. The sequence continues at coordinate 224,552,661 of CM038795.1, read as the reverse complement.
TCGCTTGCATGCTTTATATAATGTTCATAAATAAAAGGTTCATATAATAGACTTACTGGGGGCCTCAACTTTTACCGTCCTAGGTCCCTAACATAAATGCAGCAATTGCAGAGTGGGTCGGTGTTTCACATTGCAAGACCTTCCACTGGTAATTTGAGAAAAATCTTCTTTCGTTATGTTATTTTCTAGTCTCGTGGAAGATTTACTTGGAGTAATTCCACACACACACAAGCTCGATCTGTGATTATAAATAACTCGTGGAAAATAATAAATGTTTTTCTAGAACGGTGTCCTTTTCCACAACGATGTCAATTTCCAATCAACATAAATAAACTTTATAACTAAACAAAATGTTGGTGTGGTAGGGTGGAATGTCATGTGCAACGAAAGAGGTGGGAGAGGTCATTCAATGCTCTTATCTATTCCATGGTTAATTTAGATGATTTTTTTAGAGAGAGTTAAATACTAATATAATGATGTGTTTGATTAAGTGGTAATGGGTACTGAATTTGGTAAGAAAGACTATCTCATCGAGAATGGACTGGATCCACATGACCAATTTATAGCATTGTATGATTAATTTAATTTATGGTTACTAATTAAAATATTTATTCATTTTATTTTCATCTACCGTAAATTATATGCATCATTTTTAAGATAAATTTTAATAGTGTTATAAGTCATAGAAAAAAATTTGTACCACAATATAAATCATTTTACAATATCAATGAATAGTTAATGTAATTTTTTTTATTATATTCTTAAAAATTTATTATTCTCTCTTTTTAATTATATAAATATATTTTTTCTATGTCACTAATAAAAGATATTTTTGTAAAAAAATTTACAATTTTTTATTTTCATATCATAATTATTACTTTTTTTAATATGTGTGAAAAGTCAAAAACGACTTATAATAAAAAACGGATGTAGTAATTTATCCACATTACAGTATTTTCATATCATTTTGAATTACTTCTACTAATACAGTTATTTCCATTTTTATAAGAATTTTTAATTTTTCATTCGGCAAAGATTAATTTAGTTTCCAATAATCTTCATAAATAAAAGGTCCATATAAACGTGAATGGTCAAGCATAAAAGGTCCATATAAAAGGTCCCACAATTTTTCATAGTTTCCCTTCCTTGGTCCCAACATAAATGGAGCAATCGGAAAAAGTGTAGTAGCTTTCATAGTGCGTCATTGATTCACATTGCAAAATCTTCCACGGCTACTTGATCAAAATAGATTGGCAATGAAGGTTCCATGAAATGTCAATTTGAGAAAAACCTTCTTTTGTTATGTCATTTTCTAGTCTCGTGGAAGATAGACTGGAGTAGAAAAATCTAAAGCTCGATCTGTGATTATAAACCACACAATATACTTTGTGAGAATGAAAGTCCTAAAATATTAAATGTTTTTTAGAGCGATACTTTAGCACAACGATGTCAATTTCCAATCAACATAAATGAATTTTACTAAATGTATTTTGATCCCCTG